>CAAKHG010043409.1:0-12883 GCA_901007715.1 Dactylopterus volitans
TTTTTTTCTTTCTTTCTAAGTGGTGGTGTGAGATATTGACGGATGCGCGATGCTCCGCTCGCTTTCAAATTGGAGAGGCCCGGCGTGACCACCCGGGATTCAAGAAAATCACATTTAAGCAAGTTAAAAAACAAAAAAAACAAAAAAGACCAAAACCCAAATCAGACAGCCTTTTTATTGGGAACAATTTTTCCCCCCACCTGCAACATCCCTGTATACCTACACCAGTGCAGATCAGCTGTTTTAGTGAGAGTTACCAGAAAAAGCAGTGAAAACATCCAAAATATGGCAAAGAAATATGTTTTTAAACTGGCTAAAACACGTTTTTCTTGAGCCCCTGCCCAGATACTTGCAAACGTAGAGCGGCATCTGTCATACAACACACACACACACACACACACACACACACACACACACACACACACACACACACACACACACACGCACGCACACACAAAATTAATCCCCCAAACTATTCCTTTAAGTTGAGAGGAGCCATTTGCGGTGGCTTATCCATGCAGGATGCAGGGCAGCACATGCGCCGCCGATCCGATGTTATTCTGTTATTCTGATGTTTCGGCTCATTTTTTTTTTCTTTTTGCTCTCCAACAATTCCTGAAGAAAACATCTGGTGCTTTTTTTTATTTATTTTCCGCTAAATGCTGCAATATGTTCCGGCCTTTCACTTCGCTTGCAAATGACAGGAGGTTCGTCTCTGTCTTTCTTTTTTCTTCTTTTTTCTCTTTTGTAAACAGCTGCAAGCTCAACCCCCCCCACCCCTCCCGCCCACCCAACCCCCACCGCGCCAACTCGTCAAATATGCTTAGTCAGCATCCTCTCTCATCAAACTATGACACCGTCGGCTCTCCTAACACAGGCGGTGCTGAAACTGCTCAATGCGGATGATATACTGTACACATGTGACATGTTTGTTTTTTTTTGCTGCTGCCGCTATTCTTCCTGGTTTCTGACATAGAAAACCATACACACATTAAATCACAAAAAAATAATGTCATCATTAAGTCATTTTGCAGTTATATTATATAAACACCTACTATGTGATAATTTACAATAACCTATAATAATTTATAACATAAAAAACATTGTATAATCATATATAACATAAAATTCATATGATATATAAACAATCATACACACATATACAGTATAATGCCAATAATATATATCAGACATTTTATATATATACACCATATATGTATGCATATAACATCTATACATATATCATTAATAAACCTGTATATATTCACACCCATATCTACATATACTTATTTGTGTTCACATACACATATGTACATATACATCCTTCAGTACATACACAGTATTTAAATACCCATATTACGTTTAATTATACCTCATATGTGCATTTTATGATCGTTTACCTTAACCTGATGGGGTTTTTTTGTGTGTGCGCCCAAACCAAACCAGACCAAACCATAACTCTGAAATATTATTTAGTAATATCAGAGATAGGCGGCAGGATCGAGCGTCACGGACAGAGTCGGGTCCCCCCCGACCGAACAGGCACGCCAGACACCGACACCGGAGAGGCACCTACAGCGCCGCAGTTTACCTGGAGGAGCCGCTGACGCCGGCGTCAATATTTGAAGAGCCGGGAGTGAGAATGTGTTGGCTCTCTCCGTCCGTCTGAAAAAAAACAACAACACTCCGCTGATAAGAGCATGCGGAGTCCGAACCCCGGGAGCAGCCCGGTCGCCGGCTGCAGAACCGAAACCAACACGGCCCTCAGATGCAGAATCGGAAGCAAAGTCGGAACGCGTCCCCCGTTGCATCGGCGCTCAGAGATGACGCGAGATGGTAACTCTCTCTCCTCGACAAAAAACTTGATACGAGCCATTTATGTTTCATATTGTTGGAGCCAATTTTTTTTTTTTTTTTTTCTCCTGCCAGGCAATCAGTGCGCCGCGGAGCCATTCATCACTCCTCCGATTCAGCTCAGTTAATAGAGAGTGCTTATTGAATCCCAGGTAATTTTAACCTTGTTCATCACTCGTGATTGACAGGACATAAAGAGGCTTTCATCCGGGGTTCAGATTATTCTTTCCAATTCCTAATATGCCACCAAGAATATAGAATTAGATCAAGCCAAAAAAAAAAAAAAATGAGACTCCAACATGGGTGGGTTTAAAAAAACCAAAACATTAAATGGTGAGGCTGGAGTTGGTGTGCGCGAGCGGTGTGCTACACCCTGTCCGACTGATTAGAATCAAGAGGAGGGGACAGGTGTGAATACTGTGCGACTAATTAGGGTTAGTGGAAGTGGAAGAGGGTGAGCAGGGTGGCGTGGGGGCTTCGGGGAAATGGGGAACGGCGGGGAGAAAACCGATGTCAGCGGCGGGATGACGGACAAGCGGCGAGATTTGGAGCGAACATGACAGGCAAAACTCAAACCTCAAAACTCGTCCGAAATGGACAGAATGGGAACAAGGTCACCGTGCTCACGATTTATCCACATGCTTCCCGTTCGGCCGGATGGACCATGTGGCCCAAAGCGCTGGCTTTACTTGACAGCTCGCCCCGGTCCGCTCACTCCTTATATGGCGTTTCCTCATCTTCTCTCTCATCTTGCCGAGGTGTCTCAGCGGGATAAAGGCGGACAGATGCTGGTGCTTTTTCTCGCACGGCCACATAACGATAGTGAGATCCATGTCAAATTATTCATATCATTAACACAACATGTGTGTAGTCATGGACACCAGCGCTGCTATTTTTGCAGTGACATTTATTGCCTCAAAATGTTCAAAATGATAAAAAAAGGAAAAAAATAACCTTGCTAACATGTCAATATGATTTTTTTTCTTTTCTTGCAAGATATAACGTGTGAAACAAGCTATCAACATTTGGCGGGGTAATCCTGCTTTGGATCTACAGCGAACCGATGACTTTCCGGGAATTTCATGTAGAAAACACGAGGAACCAATCACACGGAGCGGCGGCTCTCTGAAACATTTGAATGTGGGGCGTCGAAACGACGACAAGAGGGGATGAAGAAGAAGAAGGAAGAGGAGGAGAAGGAAGAGGCGATTTTAGTCACCGAGCAAGCTAGCTAGAAGTGTTGTTTATCTGCAGGCAAATGCCAACGAGAGGAGAAGGGGGCGGGGCCAGATGAGCATCTACGCAATAACCCAGAGCACTGAGCGAGTTTTTAGGTGTAGAGTTGCACCCGAGCAATTTTTAAGCCACAAAATAGTTTCATTTCAAGAAAAACTTTTTTTTTCCCATTTCATTTGGAGGCACATAAATGCGTTTTAAAGGCTTTTAAAACCGGTGGAGGCCGTCTTTAATGACAGAAGTCTGCGTACACACGACTTTACCGACAAAACACTTTGCACTTCATATGCAAAAAATGAGGTGGACTGCAGCTGTAACTGTATTCACCAATATTCTGCATAGCTGCTGTGTTGCGCAAGCAAAAAGTCCACCGTTTTCTGTTGTACTTCACGGTATACAGTGTACCCCCCTTACACTCACCACGTCTACAGACGCGCAGGACACCTTTCGGCCACGCCGGGGGCTGGGAAAAGGCATCACTATTTAATGAGCCTCCGCTTTCATATATCACAATGTTGGGATACTGTAGTGCTTTTGCATTCGTCCGCAGAGCAGTGATGTGGCGCGCTACAGTTCCTATAATTTGGTCATCCAGTTACCGATCAAGCAGTTGTGATGTTCACGCGCCACCTGGAAGCAGCAGGACAATTTGGGGGCCGACAGAAAATAATAAAAACCTCAAACACGCTTGCATGGACTGCAACCAATGACCTCTGACCTCTGATGTGAGCAGGAAATAAGGCAAAAATGGCAGAGCCGTCAAGTGAACCTTCTGGCGGGTGGAGATACGAATGTACATGATGAGTTTCTTGAGCAAAAGGACAATAATGCGACAGCAGACAAGCATGCTAACACCAAGCTAGCACCACTCAGATGTAACAATAACTCATCTCTTTTTTGGGGGGGAAGGCCCCCTCGGTCAGAGTTTTTGGTTTGACCTTAATCTGTTGTTAAACAACAAATTAGATGCTCGACTCCGATTCAATATAGAATTCATTTTAATTGGTTTCTTTGGTGATTAATTTCCTGTTAAGAAGGTTTTAATCTGATTTCACTATTAGCAAAGTTCCATATACATGCCAGCAAATATGCAAAACAAAGACTCCAATCTTGCTGTCTTCATGGCCTATTTAAAATCACCAGACACTGGAATTCTGCATGAACCCCAAAGCTGTTAAAACTAGAACATTGTGTAATAAATTTGATTTCTGTATCATTTATTTCATTTCAATTTTTTTAAAATATCTTAATTTCGTAACGTCTAGTTCTTACTTTCAGTTACTATCATTTATGCACCACCCCGAGCACTTGCTGCCTTGTTACTGTTGCTGGATTTGTGAGCCTGTTGTACGTTCAGTTGTGTAAATAAAGTACGCAACTAATAAACAAACAAACAAGCTAGCTAGCAGTGGGAGCCAAGCCGAGAGTACGCGGACATAAACCTTAATCTAGGCTAGGCGAATTACTCATATCATAATTTAACTGGCAGTTACTGTACACGAGAGTGATTCTTAGGAATTATGCTGAGTAAAACTAATGAAATGAAGGAGTACTTTCTGGAGCAACCCCAAGACGGATAATTTTTAGAAACCTCAAATCTACCATTGTCATAAAATTTTTAATGGTATTAGAAGGGATACTTTACATGTCATTTTTACTGACTATATTTTTCCATTCTTCTTTTTATAAGAGGCATTGGTTTATTTTTGGTATTGGGTCTACGGGACTTTCTTCCTTGTAACTGCACATTGTATACAGGCATGGAGCAACCATGACCACAAAGTTTCCTCCGAGATTGATGAAATATCTCTGATACCGATTATTTAACCACAAAAGCCTGCATCCGACGTTCGTCTGCCTCTTAAACATAATCTTGCACGCGACCCACTTCCCATGAATATTTCCCTGAGAGACGACGTCAATCACGCGTTCCCCCCCCCCTTTTCTGGATAAATATTTAGATCAAAGCGATGCGTTTATGGCAGGTTGCCTCGCTTCTCCATCTCTGCTCGTTTGCATCTCACACGCTTAACTCCGCCGCGCGGCCACCGGCTCTGCGGTGATGCAACAGCCTCCTCGTTTGCCAGGGCCCCGCCGATGCCCGCCGCGGTAACGCTAAAGTACTGGCGGGACTTTTCTGGTTGCTAATGTCGCTAATGTGATTTTAAGTCGTCCAGACGCGAGCCCGTCGCTGGAAGTTGCACGATAAAGAGCGAGCGGCTATTGTGTCCTGAGGCGCCGCAGGGGTGACATTGAGCAGATTCTGTAGGAGCTCCAAAGGCGATTCGGACTTACAACCTCAGTGAAGAGCCAGAGCACGGGGAAAGCAGAAGAAATCCGCTTTCTCCTTTCCCATAACACGGGACTGAGCTGGCGCTAGTACAAGGCTTGGATAAATGGAAGTACATCAGAGTGGAGGGATGAGATTATCCTGGTGTGGATTTGGATTGGGACTTTGAGGAAACGCTGAAGGTGGGAGTACAGACGATGTTCTCACCTAAGCTAATGCCGCCTGGAGGAGAGCGCTCGGCAGAGGGATGAGGGGAAAAAAAGTTCCTATCTGTTCCTCTCTGTGCACAGAAAAAGGGGACAATGGAATTAAACTGTGTGCGTGCGCGCGCGCGCGCGTGCGTGTGTGTGTGTGTGTGTGGCCTCACGCAGTCAACTTTTAAACTAGTGCAGTAAAGTGCCAGATCGACACATTGTGAATGTGGTAATAAGAGCAATTATTTGTGCACAATTAGAGATTTTGTTGCTTCCATTAGTTAGAATTCCCAGAGTGATTCATGCAATTAGAATCACTTCTATAAACAGCTTACTCGCTCTCTCTCTCTCTCTCTGTGTGCGTGCGTGTGTGTGTGCGCGCGTGTCTCGGAATATTTCATAGACCAATTAGGCTGTCCTCTTAACTTTCCGAGGTTGGAGTGAGCAGAGTTCACCAGGGCTCATTGGTGAGCATGTAAACCCCGTGCTCTGACCTCGTGACATTGCTTCTGGCGCAGCGGAGGGTAGTAAATGGTAAGCACGACATTACTGGAGCCAAAAAAAAAAAAAAAGAAGAAGAAGAAGAGGAAGCATTGGCGGTGACTGCGGCGCTGTGCCGAGCACTAACGCAGAGCCCTCTGCTGCATTAGCAGCCTCTCAAAGAAAGTGTATCATTAATTTTTCACAGCTCTTCAGCTTTTGTCTTCGGCGTGACATATCCATTCTAGTTATTGTCATTTGAAGTAACAAACTACACAGTGGAGCAGGATTTGGTTTACTGTTTTTGTTTTCTGTAAGCAAGTGATTTTTTTCCCCTCTTTTTTTAAACCACAGTGAGGGATCTGAGTTGCTTTAGCAGCATATTTGGGCAAGGTAGACTCAAGTTTATCTGAGGACTTTATAACACCTAATGTTGTCATCCCCCACTTCTAAAAGTGTACTGCTCGCAATGTTCTATGGCGAGATCTCGTTGCGAGTCTTAAGTCTCTATGATCTCAGCTGAAATGTGCTTCTTTTCCTGGCTTAATGTCCAGGTTTTCCCCCATGAAACACGCCGCCGTGAACAATCTTGTCGCTTTAAACTCGGGCTCGAGTCTGAAAATGTAATAAACGTCTCCCAAAACCCTTCACATACCGATGCACAACGCACCCTCTGACATCTAAATGGGCATCCGATAGCGGCGGCTGTGACACGGCGTTGTTATTTGACGATGTGGCCCCGAGGAAGATTTATGATTTGCCATTTAAAGGCGACCTAAATAAGTTTTAAATTCATGACAAACACATCGCCTCAGTATGGCATATTCACAAGTTTTCCTCTCCTTCATTGCTTTAAAATGGCCACCTACTGCCTCGTTTGGTTTTTGGGATGCATGAATGTTCTAATCTTGTCCCGCCCCGGTCTCCAATTCTCCTCCGAGCTCCTATAGCTTGCTCACCAGCTAGCACCTCCTCCTTCTTCATAGCTAGCATCTTCCTAGCGACCATCTCGATCTTCATAGCTAGCACGTTCTTCCTCTATATAGCTAACATCTCGTCCTTCTTTATAGCAAACCTTTCCTCCTTTTTAATGGCTAGCATCTCGTTCTTCAAAGCTAGCATCTCGTTCTTCATAGCTAGCATGCCCCCCGCCCCTCTTAAGAGCTAGCATCTCCTCCTTCTTTATAGCTAGCATGTCCCCCCTCTTATGAGCTAGCATCTCCTCCTTCTTCATAGCTAGCATGTCCCCCCTCTTAGGAGCTAGCATCCCCTCCTTGTTTATAGCAAGCATTTTCTCCGTTTTTATAGCTGGCATGTCCTTCTTCACAACTAGCATCTCCTCCGTCTTCATAGCTACTGCCATTGTTTCCCACCCCATAAGTGATCATGATTGGTTCTTGCGTTTTCCGTGTAGAAGCCCTGGCTAGAAGTTGTTTGTCACTGGTTCCCTGTAGATCCAAAGCAGAAATCCCCAGCCATTATTCTGACGGCTTAATCCGCACATATGTCTTGTAACATAAAAAAAAAAAGATATGGTAACAAGGTTGACATGTATTTTTCCACTGGAGGGTTCCTTTAATTAGAAGAAAAAGCTTGTAGCCATCACAGGCATTTCACTTTTGCACATGCTGATGTTACTGACAGGATAAGCGGAACCACTTCACGTGGTAAATGGTAAACAGACCGCCACATTTGTCATTAAGGCCATTTCAAATTGCCGACCGCCTCGATTGGCGTTTAAAGCAAATATCCAGGGTGAGAAAAGAAACTAGCTGTCAAACTGTAATTATTAATTTACTTTGACGATTGTGCATTCAGGATATTTTCCATGACAAAACTGCAACATATGTTACCGGGTTCTCTAAATGAAGCCAATTAGCGGGGCTTTGTTCTTTAAAGTGGACCGACTGTATCTTGTCCCTTTCAAATTGCCGGATTGGAATTTTGCAGCCGGAGACAAAAGGCGAGGGAAGTGGAACAGAGGTGACCCACTAATTAGCAGGCAAACATGGTTATTTCATGGCTATCTTTAAAGATTTATACGCTCTGAGTCCTGCTGTCAGCGTGGAGGCAAGCAAGCTGCATTCTATAGCAGCTTCAAAGTGAACCTGGCCGTGTTTTCCTTTTCACTCCTGCTCAATGGACGCAATCAAATAAACATGGGTGCTTTTACTGTAACTTCTAGGAAAAACCTAATGAGTCAATGAGGGAGACCTTGCAAGTGCATCAGGTGCCTGTAGTTATCTAAGAGCTGCTTCTCCTTTAGTCGCAAAAAAACTCTCCGTGAACCGAGAACGAGGAGTAAAAATAAGTAAATGACCGCATTTGAATTGTAGATACTTTGGATACAGGAAAAAAAAAAAAGAGAAAAGAATAGTCACCATGAATTATTCATTTCAACATGACAACATTATAATTAAAATGCATTAACACAAAATAGCCCTCTTTAATTATTCAACTGCAGTGTTTTTGTGAAGAAATGCCATGTAGTTTGTTGAAAACGGAGCGGTTGCATGCATAACTGAGCAGCAGTATTTCCATAATAGGACCTAAACTGTATTCGAAGGGGTAGGCTATAAAAATCGCAATGACAGCGACTTATTTTTAGGCACCAAAACATATTTAAATTATTCCTGTCACCTGAAGAGGAAAAAAAAAAAAATCAAGCTTGAAAATTTAAAACAGCCTCTAAAAAAACCTCAAGACAAAGCCTCGCGTGTCTCTTTTGGTAACATGATAATTACGTTTCTTAATGCATTTTCAGACTCCTACTTATGGTCGGTTCTGGGAATCATGCAGGCGGGTGTTCCTGGTGCGGAAACATCTTGATACCAAGTTATAACTCGGTTGACATTACAGCACCCGCATTAAAGATGCTCCATATCAGGCTCTGAGAGACGAATAGCTCTCTCTCTAGGATGGCAGCAGCCACTGAATCTCATCCCCTCGCTGTAGATTTTGCTTTAAATTAATGGACAATAAAATCAATTACCTAGATCAGAACATTCAATCAATGGCTTAATTACTGGTAATTTAATGCCTCAGCTGGAATTGATTCTATTTATTATGCAGCTATGAATTAATCAAACGTAAGCGGTGTGAAGGCAGAAGCCGCAGGAGACGTGTTTGGGGTGAAAATAGCGAAGTTCTCTTCCGCGGCGCACGGGCCATTAAACTTCAGCTGAGGGATCCTGTCTAAGTTCTGCGGCGAGCCTCCGCACTTGCGGCGAGATCCCGCTCCTTCGCACACGTTCACCCAACCCAACCTGTCCCTGTTCCCAAACTTGCGAAGCCGATCAGATTTCACGCTGCGACTTTTTTTTTTCAAATCGCTCCTTGTGACATGCGAGGCGACGCGTGAAAGGAAAAAAAAAAGGAAAAAGATCCAAGTCGAGGATTAGCGAAATAAAGGGCAGCACGATAGCATCAGCAAATTCCGCTTCGTTTATTGTCCTCAACGTAATTCATCTCCTTTCAGTCCATATTTCAGCCCCTCCATCCCCTCCTCACCGCAGTGCCTCGGCCTGCTCTCATCTCAGTTTGTTGAAAAGCAACACTTTGTCACAGCCTTCAGCGTTTTTTTACTGATGCAAAAAAAAAAGAAAAAAAAAAGTTTTGAGACTCAGCGGGCTGTCGTTGAACTCTTATGTAAAAGCTTTGGCAGGCAAGACCTTGACAAAAGTGTGTGTTTCTAACCGCAACCATTGTTTTTCGATAAACCTAACGCGTTGTCTTGTGTACCTGAGCCTAACCAGACCTTAACCATTAGCGCCATCACTGAAATAGAAAGGCAAGAAGAAATTGAAAGTGATGCAAACATCTACAGTTCCTGTTTACAAGTCATTTTTGCAAGTAAGAAACTTGTAGCTGCAAACAATGAAGGACAGGCATGTTTGGCGTTCCACAGGGCGCCCTTCGAGTTACACTGTTTTGTGATTTTTGATACATCTACTTTCCTTCATAGTTTCCTTCTCTTGAATTTTTCATGTTTGTTCAAACATGAACTTAAAAAAAAAATGTTTCCTGTATATAGATGGTAATCAGGAGGAACAGCATGCCTAGAATCAGAATCAGAAACACTTTATTAATCCCGCAGGAAATTGTGTGGTCACAGGCACAGTTGGTCCATGGCAGTATAAATAAACATAAGCTACAGGAAGCAAGTGCCAGGATATAAAAAATATTTACTCCTGAAATAACAAGATTACCAAATAGAAATTGCCCCAGTGTGAACAGTATGTACAATATCTAAACAAATGAAATATATAAGTAAATCAAGAGAGCCTATATTATGTGGAAAAGAAATGTAAAGTGCTTCTAAGAACATAGAAGTATGTCACAGACATAGGACATATGTCACAGGCATTATCAGTATAACACAGTCATGAGTACAGCTATAAGTGTGCAAAATATCGCTCGATGACCGCTGCCGTTGTCATTTCCGTGTGTTACCGATCCGCTCACTCCGCATGTGACGATAAAACTTTTGATTGCTGCAACTATTGAAAGTCCGGTCAGTCCAATCACCCTGCTTTGCACCTTCAGCTTGTGGCATGAATTCTCCCCGCCTGTGTGTGTGTGTGTGTGTTCAAACGCGCCAATTACACGTTAACCCCAAAATATCAGTGAGGTTTTAATATTTCTTCTTTCATGAATTCTTAAAACTATTAAAACAGTACTGGGCGGGTTTTTTTGTTGTTTGTTTTTGTTTTTTTCCAGATTACCGAGGTAGACTGTGCAGAAATAGTTGCAGAAATTTCCACTGCACAAACATTTGGGAGGCAGCACCAACGTCTCCGGGAGGCACCTAGTGAGCGATCACCGCCGCCGCCGCCGCCGCCGCCGTATTCCAGCGAAGTTTGAAAGTTCAAACTGTCCATAATAAAAGCTGTCTCCAAGCAAGATTACGGATCGCATTGATCTCGCATGCACACAGAGGAGCTAATGATGAAACAGCCATGCCTATTTTGTTTCCATCTATAATGCAGCAGCGGCGGCGGCAGCGGCGGCGGCAGCGGCGTCAGTGAGCGTCTGACTGGCTGACTGACTTGACTGTTGTAGGCTTTCAACTCAGATTGCAGTTTACGCAAAATCTGTAGCCCTCAGCATCTGTCTCATTGTGCGTCCGCCCGCTATTTTAAGCGCTTTTTGACACTCGGCAGTTGGCAAAGAGACAGAGGGACAAATATCCTTCTGCTGCTGCTGCGCAAACACCGGAGCTGGAGGGACGCTGTCGCCCTATCGGCTACACAGAGGCCGAGTTTGTAATAGCCTCAATGTCCCATACACACACACACACACACACACTCAAGAAACTGATACTGCAACCGCCAACGCGGGCGTTTAGCGAATGCTTGTTCACCTTATCTGTAACCGCCCGACTTTTTGAAGGTGAGATCGGACAGTTTGACAAAAACGAGGCATCTCAGGAAGTACTGCATGTGGCAGGTCTCGTCCGTGTGGAAGCGGGAACGCACGTGAATTTAAACATCGCAATAAGAGGCTCGATTCGGCTGTCGGCTGTTGCCCGATTCAGTCGCACGGTTGCTCCGACCCCCTTAACCCTTAACGTCCATTTAAATGTCGTAGACCATCGTGCATTTGATATCCTCATCTTTCAACTTAACTTTTTTTTTTTTTTGTGATTTCCTGTCTCTTTGGAGAAAACAACAACTTGCACTTTCATAAAATCATTTCTATTTTAGATCTTTACAGCATGTGCACCGTGGTGGACCACAGAACAATTTTACCGCCAAAAAACGGCAACGGTTGAAAAATCAAAGTAGGCTGACAGGAAAACAAGAATGTCCATCCATTCTCTAATAAAACTTTCCGAATCAGATAGAGATTTGGCCTGGATCTGTGTCTCCATTTTTTTTTTTTCTCAGCATAAAAGCCAAGTTCCTTTCATCCCACCCAAACACATGAGATATGGTTGGAAAGGCCGGGATGCCCTCTATTGAGCAAATCAGGACTTAGTAGGGTAGCTCAAATGAGGCAAAAGAAACAGACCAAAAAGCAATGTCCCCTATAGAGGACATAAACGAATAGGCTGGGTCTTAGGAGGATTTCCTGCGCATCAACCGCACCAGAACCACCTCGCTATGCCACTCGGCTGACTTTCTCAAAGTAGATGAAAACAACAATGGTGGCTGAAACCGAGCAGCCGTCGTTGGATTACTGAGCACCTCGAGTTTCCCGTGCTCCCTAAATAATGCAGCACCAGTGGCCTCCCTTGGGATCAGCAACTGTCATAAATAGTCAAAAAGAGAAAAATTATCATAAGAACCAAAGTTCAGATCTCTTGCGCGACAATATAAAGTTAGCAAACAATGTTGCAGCCTAACATCTCCCCGCGAGGGCATTAAATCAAACTTACATGCGGCAAAATTGTCATAGTGTAAATTAACACTTTATTTGTTGTTAATTTACACTTGTGGCGGAACGACCACGTAAAGCGGCATTTCATGAGCTGAAATCTTGCTCGTTGTCACCGTGGTGTGGGTTTTTGAGACGTTTCCGTCAGCCCGCGAGGACGGACGGCGCCCTAATGGCATCGGCAACATCAGCGGCAACGACAACGGCAATAATAGTAATCATAATCACGGCTTTATTTATACAGCAACTTTTAAAAGCGCCATTAACAAAGTGCTCTGTCAGCCGAGGCAAAGAGAGGATAATCAGACGCCAGCAGAATCACACGAGGCCAAAGACAAGAAAGGGACAGAAGGAGGTTTCAGATAATTAAGTTAAAACAGGAAGTTATAACAGATAAGACAGAGGGACCATGCAAAGGAGATAGCAGGAAGTATTTAACAAAAAATTTAAA
>CAAKHG010043411.1:0-13781 GCA_901007715.1 Dactylopterus volitans
AGAAGGCGACTTTCCCGACATCCCGACGGCGTGCGGGGACGACTCAAGACGTGTGTTAAACTATTAGGAAGCAGACGGAGCACAGCGGCACTCAAACCTGCGGATGAATTTACTGTTACAACAAGGCTTGGGAGGTGGTGGGTGGGGAGAGAGAGCAGGAGGAGGAGGAGGAGGGGTCCGCTGTGCCCCGCCCCTCCGCTGCTGAGGAGCGCTAATCTGACCACGACCTCACCAGCGCCGTGCTCGAGTCACAAAGAGATCAGTGGATTACAAAAAAAAAAAAAAAAAAAAAATACAACTGATGTTCTTGGTGAAATGAAACTACTTGTTGCGTCATGCCGGGTGACACGCCCCCCCCCCCGCGCGTCGGCCTCGGCGACGGCGCGTCCCTGATGTGCGTTAACGGTCTCCATGTCGTACGAAAAGGAGGATTTTTCAGATTACTGCTGACCTCGGTTTTGGCTCAGCGAGTGTGTGTGTGTGTGTGTGTGTGTTCTCTCATCCAGGGATGTTAGCCTGGATTTCTCCGATCGTACAAAATCATCCGTATAAATGCTATTTTGGCGCATTAGCGAACAAAAGCGTGTTCCTTCAAAGGAACGCTTTCCCACCCCCGAGGCAGCCATGACGCTCGGAGGTTTAAAGTGGCGACCCGAGCTGGCGGACTTCCAGGCGTCGGCTCGCGAGCGGCGTCCACGTACCTCGCTGAGGTCGGCGATGGTCAGGTTCATGCCCGCCAGCTGCTTCCACACGGGCTCGGCCAGGTTCAGACTGAGCGGGCTGCCGGTGCGGATGGCGATGCCCAGGAGCACGCCTGCAGGAGCATGGCGCCACAGTGTCACACACACACACACATGCGCGGCACACAACCGCCATCGCGGCGCCGGCCAGGTGCCGGCAGCCAAACAACCTTTTTTTTTTTTTTTTTTTACACATTTTAAAATGAACATGCAGATTCTTTTTTTTTGTGGGATGCGGGAGATTAACGCCCGACCCGAGAGATTAGCGGGATCATACCTAGGAAGCGGAACATGCTCATGTGAAGCGGGGACTTGGCGGCGGGGTTGAGCAGGAAGCAGTCCCTGTTGGCGCCCGACTCGTCGCGGCCGTTGGGGGTGACGATGAGCAGCGGCGTCAGCGCGTTCTGCAGCTCCTCGCACATCTCGGCGATGGACTCGCTGTAGCCGCCGCCGCAGTCGTCCACGGACTCGCCTGGGGAGGAAACAACGTGGCGCTCTCAGAATGCTCTGTTGTTGATTTTTTTTAAAACTTTAAATGACAGCGTTTCCGTGGATACCCACCCACGAACTTGACCTTCCACACACGATGAGGGAGCAGCAGGCTGTCGGGGCTGAAGGAGCTCATCTTGGCACACATCTGGCCAAACACAGACTTGGTTCCGTCCGGTCCCGCCAGACCCCCTTTGCTCCGCGAACGCTTCACCTGCGGGGCGAAGAGGGAGAGATTACGGCTGGATTCCTCTCCGCTCCGCGCCTAATAACTTCCTGCCAGACAAGAGGGCCGCTCTGATGGCCGTGAATTCCTGGGTATGACAGCTCGCCGCAGCGGCGATGTAACATTTGTGTGTGTGTGCGCGTGTGTGTGTGTGTGTGGGGAGAGAGAGGCAGCGGCGTGCACTCAGGCTCTTTGTGGACTAAACCCTGAAGCTCAGACCAGGAACCCCTACAGACAGGCTGGAGCACAGATCACAGACTCAGGACAAAAAAAAAAAAAAAAAAAAAATCCCATTATGAAAGATCACATGTAACACTCAGGAGCCTGTCTGGAACACAGCCTCACAATGAGGGCGAGGAACAGACCGTGGGACAGATTACTGTACTGCGGTTCCGGCTCTACCTGTATCCTGTTGAGCTCCACCACGGGTCCGTGCTGTCTGTCCCTCACCATCGTGGCTTGAACCACCTTCCTGAAAGCCGCTTCCTGTTCAAAGGATGGGAAAAAGCGATTAAAGCCCGCTGCTGAGAACATCTCTAAAGTGCGCCTCCGGCGTTCAGCCCCGCTCCGGCCCACCTTGCCCTGCGAGATGAGGATGCCGCGGAGTGTGTCGAAGCCCAGCGAGGGTCCGTGGCCCGTCTGGCCCAGCCGGCCCTCCAGGTCAAACATGGGTATGCAGGGGCAGAAGAGCTCGGAGATGTGGTGCAGCAGCAGCAGCCTGTTCCTCAGGGCCATGATGGGGATCTCCTGCAGGTGGTTGTACTCCATGGGGACCTTTGACAAACGCACATGTTCAGAAGCTCTCCACGGCTTTACCACCGTCTACTGGAAGCGCCGGATGCACCGCGTCGGCAGCTTTTACCTGTGCCGGCAGCTTCCCGGCGTTGGTGGGCTTGCTGGTGGACCAGGCGAGCGTGTGGGCGGAGCCGCAGGCCACCCTGTTGATCTTCTTGCCCTGCAGGGCCGCCACCAGCCGCGGCCTCTGGATGGCGTTGGTGGTCCCGTCTCCGAGCTGGCCCTCGTCGTTGTCGCCCCACGTGTACACCTCCCCTGGGCAGAGCACAGCACAGAAGCTTTCCATTGAAGCTGCTGGATGGAAGGTCCATTTAACACAAACACCAATGGCCATTTTTATGGTTCCTACCGTCCTCGGTGCAGCAAACGCAGTGCAGTGACCCCGTGGCGATGGCGATGACCTTCTTCCCTTGTAGCCCCTGGACCTGCCTGGGTCGTCGCACGTGGTCGTCGGAGCCGTGACCCAGACGATGGTAGTCCCCTTTCCCCCTGCACGATAAGAACGGGCCTCAGTAACCTCGTCGTTCCAACACCGACACTGTTGCCGCAGCGATGCCGTGCCGCTCTACGTACCAGGTGTAGACTGCGCCGGACTTGGTGAGCGCCACCGAGAACTGAGAGCCACATTCCACCTTGACCACGCCGAGGCCGGTGAGAGAGTCGATCTGAGGACCAAGAACCGTCTGATGATTGGTCTCAGGCGTGGGATTTAAAAAGTTTGACATCCATCTACTCAAATTTCCATGTGATCTTGATAGAAATTTCTACGATTGGCGCCCTCGCAAAGGTGGGCCAGAACTCAACCAATAACAGCAAGATGCAAACCTCCAGTAAAAAAACTGACGAATCTTGAGAACTGAGTAGATTCAAACACGCTGATTATCATTTATTTATATATCATTAAACTATTCACATTAAACTGGGCATCCTGAACTCTTTGGTGGCTGACAATCAGAGACACTCCAGAAATGGACTCAGGGAAACTGGATAGCGTAGCAACGGGGCTAAAACGAACCTAGAACGCAGCTCTTTTAGCTCGGGAGTCAGTTTCATCGAGATCAACAAATTAGACACAAACCAGTATGGTTGTGACATCCGACTGCTCTGCTGGTCGCTTTCATGACTCAGCGCCTCTTTAAATAGCAGCAGGACCCCCGAGCGAGTGTGGCTGTGTCCTTCGCCTCACCTTCATGGGGATTTTGCAGCCATCGCTGCCTCCTCGGCCCAATTTGCCGTAGTCCCCGTCTCCCCAGGACCAGACCATGTCATCGTCAGTCAGACACAGCGTCTGGGCGTCGCCGCTGCCGCAGGCCACGTCGATGACCCTGTGACCCTGCAGAGCGTCCACCTGGGCGGGGAGAGCAAAACATGAGCCCGACCGGCTCCGACACCGACGGGCGTGTACGATGAGCATGTGCAGCAGGGTGGCGCCGACTCACCAGCTTGGGTTTCAGCTGGTCCTCGCTGTCACCGTGGCCCAGCCGTCCATAGCGACCCTTCCCCCAGGTGAAGAGCTCCCCGCTGGCGGTGATGCAGGCGCTGTGCGCTCCCCCGGCGGCGATGTCCACCACCTCCACGCCCCGCAGGGACTCGATCACGCGAGGGCGGTCGCAGGGGCTAAAATCAAGACGAGTCGCGTTTACTTATACTAACATTATTACAGCGACAAGCATCTCGCCTCTCGTGTTTGACATGATCGTGACCTTCTGTTGCCGTGACCCAGCTTGCCATCCTCGGCCTCTCCCCACGAGTAGACCTCCCCCTCCGAGGAGAGCGCCAGGCAGTGCTTTCCTCCAGAGTTCACCGCCACTTTCCTGATGAAGACGTGCTGGATGGACTCCAGCAGGGTCGGGGTGGACACCGACTCAGTGCCTCCGATGCCGAGCCGGCCGCCAGCTCCATATCCTGTCGCGTACAGCTGCGGTCGACGTGAAACATGTCAGGAAAATATTGACTATTTACTGGAAGGTGCAAATTCACCTTGTTGTTGATCCCTCAAAAGGAGGCCACACCCACCTTCCCATCAGCAGTGACGGCAAACAGAGTCTGCTCCCCTCCGATGAGCTGCACCGGACGCAGAGTAGCGAGGGCTTCGGTGGGCGTGGGCACTTTGACCTTTGCCCCCTCGATGCCCCCCAGCTGGCCTCTGTGATTGTGGCCCCAACCGTAGATGGTGCCGCTGCCGCCTGCCGAGAGCGTCCAGTCGTCCGGCCGTCGGTTCATCCACTGCACCAGCTGCTCGTCGTGCTCGCGCTTGAACAGCTCGTGGCTCTCGTGGAGGGCGTTCATGCTCTCGTGGTCCGCCATCAGCTCGCGGATTTTCTTCGTGACCTTCAAAAAAAAAAAAAGGGGGCAGGACAACGTCAGGTCTGAGGGCCGTGAGGACAGGCGAGGGCCAGCAGAGGCAGCGTGGCCACGCGCGCGCTCACCTCGTCCAGGAAAGGCCTGGGTAGCGAGGTCCGCTTGTCCAGGGCCACGGACACTCTGGAGGCGGTGCAGTATCGGCGGAACCACGCCCACTTGTGAGTCTCGGCACAGCAGGGTAAGGTGTCCAGCTCAAGGTCGCACGCGAGCGCCACCAAGACCTGAAGCAAACGTGAACAAAAAAAACAATTTTAAACGTCATATTTATGGCCCGCTAGGATGTGAGGATGAGGACGGAATAATGAGCAGACAGACCTTAAAGAACGGGCTGTGAAGCAGCTGCTTCCCTCCTCTGACGATGGGGTCCTCGTATTCATACTGCCTCTGCAGGGCCTCTGGAAGCCCCTTTACCAGAGCTGCCAGCGCACTTCCCGTGAAACTCTACACACGAAAACACAGAGAACTAGGTCGGCTTGAGGTCACCTCGCAGTTCTGGTTCGCTGGGGGTCAAAGGTAGCTGCAAGTTATCGCTGACGCTGCTGCTTAACCAAAACACATCCAGACAAAGACGGAGCCCTTTTGGCCTAAACTCTTCCCTTTGGTACATGAACTACAGGAGGATTTTCACTTTTAGACGTTGTCCTAAAACATGAATTTGAACTACTTGATAAAATAATTTTTCTGCGTAGCTCAATATGATGCTCCTAATTCTCTTCTCTTTGAGCAGCACGTGAAATATAAATGAAATAATAATGAAATGCAGTTCTGTCAAAACGTATCTCGCAAAATGATCCCACAAGGAGAAATGTGTCATTGCAATAATTATCATGTAGACTACGGTAATAACATGATAATTCAATGCATCTCCAGATGCGACTGTACTGACCATGGAGCGCGCATCGCCGTCACCGTCTCCCAGCAGCCTGTTTATGTTGATGGACTGACCAAACTCGGTGGTCAGGAGCTTCCGTAGTCTCTGCAGAGCCCACATTCTGTGTCCAGCAGCTGTCCCAACAAAAAAAAAGATTTGATTGTTGTTAAGCGGCAAACTTCAGGTCCGTTCTTCCTTTTTATTCATGATGGTGAGGCCTGGTCATGGATGATCATACCTAGTGCGCTTAGCTGGGCGCAGGCGGCGAGGGAGGCAGCCAGGCGGGGCACGATGCTCCTGTTGGAGGCGAAGTTGAGCCTGAAGTCCAGGAGACATGTGACCAAGTCCATGGAGGGACAGGACAGGATGCAGCGATCGGACAGCAAGTCTTTGGGTCCTGAGGAAACACAAGGAGGTTCGGGTGTACAGAAACATTAATAAAAAAAATAATGCAAAATTCAACGCAGATCCATCTGTGGTGACAGAGCGACGCAGCTCACCGGCGGCGGGCATGATGGGGTAGACGGTGAAGCGCCAGCCCCAGCCGTTAACCGAGCCGTCACTGGTGAACTTCCACTTGAGCTCGTCCCCCGGGATCCTCAACTCGCTGGACCAGTCGGACCACTCCCGACCTGGAACACAGCGCCGCATTAACATTCCGTCCCTCGACCGTGTTTTGACCACAGCTGCGCCCTCCCGCCGTCACCTGATCTGACAGAGACGATCCTGTTGGCGCCGTCCATGATCGTCAGCGGGTCGTGGCGTCTCTCGGTCGAGCACTGTCGGTCGAACTCTATCCTGAGACCCTCCGCACCTGCCGCAAAAAAAAAAAAAAAAAAATTGTGACCTGAGAAGTTGCTCTAGTCACTAAGTGCTTTGATTTCTAGAAGAATTGTTCTTAATTTTTTACCAGGAATCTTGACAGTGCCGCTGGTCGAGGTGTCATCTGTGTACGGATGGCTGCTCTCCACCACCACCGGCTGAGAGGACAGGCGGCCGCTCTGAGAGTCGGTGGCGACGTCCTCCAACTCGGTGACACACAACTCCAGCAGCATGTCGGCAACCTGAGCGACGGGGCCGCCCGAAAAAATTGTCCGATGTTAATGTGGCCGACCTCTAAAATCGCCGCCCCCGCGGAAAACATCAAACGGGGAACACGGGTGGTTACCTGCGGATACGCCGTGCCCATACCGGACAGCACGGCGGACAGCACCTCCTTGCCCTTCTCCCCGGATCGGCAGGACACCGCCAGCTTGAGCAGGTCCACCATCACCCGGGTGTCATCCGGCACCAGCAGGCTCGTGAACTCGTCCAGGTACTGAGGCTCCGGACCCACCGCTTTGCTCTGGTTCTCGGAGTCCTGCAGAGAAGACGACAGACATGGTTAGGGTTTGGGTGGACGCGTGGTCGGGCGTCAAGGCGCGCGTGCTCAGATCACCGGCGGGCGGGCGGACCTCTTTTGTCTTGGTCATGGTCTCGGCTATGATGCTGGCTGCTCCGGGGTCATCGGTGACGGGGATGAAGGGACGCGAGGAGGCGCCGGAGGCAGAGGGAGTCACGGCTGATGATGGGGTGACGGCATCGTCGGATGAGGGGACCTAAAAACAGGCACACAAATTACCTTTAATTAAATTAGTTGACAACTTATATGGCAGCGTCAAACTTCTCTCTGAGACCGTTATTTAAAATCTAAAAAGTTTATTTGCTGCTCGTTTTCCCTTTGAATATCGGGATTATAATCTCAATGCTGTGTAGAATTTTACATGGCTGCATCTTGACATTGAATGTTTGTTGCCGTTTGGGTCTTTCTAAATTCTTTAAAGTGATGAGATGTTCCGCAAAAGAACACTGAGGGGTTGAGTCGGATTTATGCAAAGTTCTAGTATATGTTCTGAGTTCTTTTAAAAAGGATATCTACCAGGGATTTGTACTCCTCTTAAATGCACACCGGTTCTGACTGGTCGGAGCTTTGGCACTTATAAGGCTACCAATCCAGGTCCGGCAGGATTCCACACCGCCATCTGCATCTGAACAACGTTCATTTTCTTTGTTTAATACTCGGTGAGTCCATTTGCCCACTTTGCCATCCACTGGCTGTCAATACGAGAGCAGTTAATCACTCCTGGAATGAAAATAGTTTAGCATGGTAATTATGGCAAAAGTCCACGGAGAGCGTCTGCTGTGCCCAAGCTGGACCCAAACATAGCCTGCAGATGGTCGCAGCCGCACACCTGCTCATTATGGGGAAGAATGAACAAAGCACAGCCGCTGTTTCACCACAAACGCAGTCGAAATGGCACGAGACCGCCCCAAACCCAGCACAGCCACAGATCCTGCGCTCCTCACCTCTCCCCTCTTGTCCTGCCAGGGATTCGGGCTGAGCCGCTCCTCCGGCTCGGGGGCAGCGGGCGGCCCCTCCTCGTCGCTGATGCTGGATGAAGATGAGGAGTCCGACGGGGGGACGGGCGAGCTGGAAGGACACTCGGCTGGCAGAATCATGCTGGCTGGCATGAGCGCACCCACCACGCCGTCCCTGGGGAGCGGGCGAACCGATGCAGGCTCATGACGCACGTTCAGACTCTCAGAGGTCATCCGGTTTTGATTTTCCTCATGAGGCCGTTTGACAGGTATGCATTTGTACCCACATTGACTTTGAAAGTATAAGTAAGTTTCTGACGTTCATAGTGTTTCCAGGTTTGCCAAACAAAATTTTTTTTTTTTTTTTTGCTTTTTGCGGTTAAATCTGACGCAAGATTTTAATTGGTGCGTGTCTGAGGGTGGGCCGGGTTCCGTGGGGGAGACATACCTCGCATACATGATTTGGAGGGCCGAGAGCACGTGAGACAGAGCTTGCTGCTTGGCCAGGTTTCCGTCTAGGCTGAGCAGGATCTTGGCCAGCGAGGGTCGGTTTGGCTTCATGCTGCTCTGACCGCTCATCTTGTTGCTCGCTGCTGATGAGTCACTGTCTGACTGGACACCTGCGGCGGACGGTAACCAAACAATGAGACGCACCGTCGCTCGTGTCCACCACACAAATACCTTCAAAGCCACTGTCAGGCGGCTGCAGAGCTACAGTGCCACCTGCTGGTAGCAGAGGCTCGCATCTAAATATGTCGGCCACATAAAGCCAAGACAAGGGTTGCTATGAGGTTCTTTCTTCTGTCCGCAGTCTTCTACATTTGCTTTACCTCTCAACCTGCGGCCACATAAACGTGCTGTACCTAAATAAGATGCTCCGAGGGAGTCCCTGGCCGTCTGGAAAAGGACCGGCTCATGGACGGAGGGCGTCGTCACATCTACGGTGGTCCAGGCCACGCTGTGGGAGGAGCCACAGGCGACGCGAGTGATCTTCTGTCCTTCCAGGCCCTGCACCAAGGTGGGCTTCCTGTTGACCGTGGTGGTGCCGTTCCCCTGTTGCCCGTGGTCATTGTCACCCCATGCATACACCTGAGAGAAATGCCAACTTCATTGGAATCGTTTTCAGTGGGATTTCTTTTAGCTGTTGCAAAATTAAAGAACCGTCAAAATCACTTTCCGTTCCGTCGGACATGCTGAACTTCAAGTAAACCCATGAAGATTAAATGAAAGGGACGCCATCGATCTTCACAACCGCTCCGAGTGGTCAGATATTGAGTAGCTGCCTCTCATCATAGTAAATGATGTGATGACATTATTAAACTTGTGCCGAAGACAGATCTGAGTGCAGGTGAAATAAGCTGTGGAGCAGCAAAAGGCCAGAGACGCCAGGAGACCTCGACCAAGTGTCGATAAATCAACTCCCACACCTGGAACGGTGCCAGGGAGGGAAAACGAGCAGAGCGCCGGAGCAGTGCGCTCTAGCTCATAACAGACTTGTCAGAGGTCAGCACAAACCTGTCCTGTGTCCGTGACGGCCAAACAGTGCAGAGCTCCGACGGCGACATGGACTATCTTCTTGCCTCTCAGTCCCTCGACCATCTGTGGCTTTCGTACGTGAACATCAGTGCCATGGCCCAGTCGGAAATAGTCACCTTTGCCCCTGTTGGGAAATACAAGGAGTTTTCACTCATGGGAGACCAAAAGAGAGGAGATGATCGTGTCGCAGTATCACTGGTCCATATTACCAGGTCCACACCACTCCAGATTTGGTGAGAGCCAAGGAGAACTGGGCTCCACATTCAATCTGGCAGACGCCCTGCCCATTCAGCCTCTCGATGTTCTGAGGAATGTTGCAGCCCTCGCTGCCTCCGCGACCCAGCTTCCCAAAATCCCCGTCGCCCCAGGAGAACACCAACCCTGCAGAAACAGAGATGCGTCCAACGACAAGCGGCTGAAGCACGTCCACTCAGGTTTGGCTTATATTCACATGAGTCTGGCTTCAGACATGTAAGTGATGCTCAGGGACTCAGCACACTGATCATCAAAGCACAGTGCTCCGAGTATAGTGAAATACCTTCGTCGGTGAGAGCGAGCGTTTGAGCATCCCTGCTCCCACAAGCCACCTGGATGACGCGGTGCCCCAGAAGCACTTTGACCTGGATGTTGGAGACAAGTTAAGTGGCAGCAGCAGCAGCAGCAGCGGTGAGGAGTGCGTGTCGGACTTGCAGTAAATTTGCAGGCTGGAGCCTACGGAGTCAGGATATGGCTGCGGTGGGTCACATACGCACCAGTTTAGGCCTCAGCTGCGTTGTGTTGTCCCCATGGCCAAGGCGGCCATATTCCCCTAACCCCCAGCTGTATAGTTCGCCGCTGGAGGTGATGGCGGCGCTGTGGGAGCTGCCGCAGGCGATGTCACGGATTCGCTTGGTCTTCAGCGCTTCGATCAGCCGAGGCTTGTCGCAGTTCCTGATGTGGGGAATCAAGCATCCAGTACAACTGAACCATCAGTTTCAAAGGGGCTGACGGTCTGCGCGGAAATGACCTCGGCTAAAAGTTTAATTTATATATCAGAACCCGGCCGTCATCTGTGGAACCACATTAATCAAAACAAGACATGCAAAAGGACAGAGAACACTTGTTATTATAGGTCAGAATGAACGTTGACTTTTGACCACAAAAACTCTAATTCATTCATGAGCCTATGTTGATATTTCTGATATTCTGATATTTCTGAGATATTGCGTTCACGAATACGGGTCAGATGGATGGAACCTGAAAACCTAACGCCTCCGGTCACAGCTTATGATGCTACAATTTCAAAGAACACTCAAACTGACAAAAGGCCACGTACATTCTACTGAAGTGTCCCAGCTTCCCATCGTCTCCCTCTCCCCAGGAGAAGACCTTCCCGTCCACGGTCAGGGCCATGGCGTGGCGCCCTCCAGAATGCACGGCGACCTTCTTCACCACGTAGTTACTGAGGGCGGTGATCTGACGGGGGATGGGGATGGTCCCGCTGGACAAGCCCAGGCCCAGCCTGCCGTTGGTGGCCTCTCCGCACGCATAGATCTTCCCCTCCACCGTGACTGCAACAGCAGGAGACGGGTTGATTATGTGTGCGCGCGTGTATGTGTGTGTGTGTGTGTGTGTTTAACTACACAAACCAAAGCAGCTCTCACCAACCTGCAAAAAGGCTTTTGGAGCCACCGGCCACTTGGACCACATTGAGTGCCGAGAGGGTTTCCGAGAAGGAGGGAACCTTGATCTGTGAAGAGCACAACCGAAAGAGATGAGAGGACGCAGCTGCCTCTTAACGTCTGCTCTCCTGAGCTAAACTGGATAAACATGGATCACTGGCAAAAAAAAAAAAAAGCGTACTCAAGTACTTATGTCTACTTCATACTTCTTTCTACATTGATCATCCATCCATTCTTTCAGTCAGTCATGCGATATGCTCTGTTGATTCACTCTGTACAACACATATCGTACGAATACATGGGGGCTCAGTGTTGTTGCAATCATCTCGAACTGTTAGCGGTTTTCTTGGCTTTAAAGCAATGCCCATTCCTGCCGGCCCAGCATGTTCTTGTAAGGTTCCCTACAATGAGTGACGAGACCTCACCAAAAGTACACTTCTTTAATTTGTGCAAATTCCATTTTTAAATGCAACCGGGAAAAAACATCCTGATTAGAAAGAAGTACCATACGAGGACGATGGCAACTCCTCAGTTTCTATCTGAAGCTCAGACTACCACCTTTGTCTGTTTGATGAGACTTCAATCTGAGGACCCCCGGCTCATTTGTTCAAATATGCATCGTTATTTAACTAACGGGTAGACTGCACCTTGGAGCCCTTGAGTCCGCCCAGCTGGTCCTTATCGTTCAGACCCCAGACAAACACTTTAGTCCTGATGGTGGCGGCCGACTCCAGTCCTGATGACTTCTTCCGGGCAAGACTGAGAGGGGAACAGAGCCACACTCAGGTCACACACACACCAACTCTGATTGTTTTTAAATCAGAGGGAAGACCTAGACCTGCTCGGTGGAATACTTTGAAATGCATTACGGCGCGTCAGCAAACGTGATTTATTGGATCACTTACAAAAACGCAGGCTTGAAATCAAGACGGATGGAAAATACCTGCAGAATTCCTCACTCTCATTAACGAGAGGAAGGACATCCTTGATTCAGCCTGGACATAAGGGGAGCATATAAAGAGTCATATCTACCTCCCAGTGACGGCTTTGTCATCCTCCTCCTCTTCGTTGTCCGATGCCAGGAAAGGAACCGTGGCCAGGTCTTCGTCCTCAGCTCTGATGCGTCCCACGATGCCGAGTCCGTGAATCTTGCAGTCTATACCGGAGCTGCGGCACTGCTTGATTGCAATCTCAATGTACCTGTGATACTGGAGCGAAAGACATCGTTTGGGATTTACAACCCTGATCCGATTGGCCGATTTCAATTATGAAGCCTTAAGCCGCCCAACCTCGGTGCAGTCGCTGAGCAGCAGGACCGTGGTGTCCGTCGGATTGATATTGATCGTCTTCAGCTCAATCAAGTTGTTCAAAGAGCTTCCACCTGTTATGGAAAAATGCAACAGGTCTCACTCTCTTAAGGAAAGTCAACAGTAGCATCTGTCCACACTTAATGAAACATCCATAACCGAACTCACCTGACACCACCACGAGGGAGGGCATGTAGCTGCTGTCCGCGGGGTCGACCACCATCTTCAGCCTGTGCACAAGGACGTCCGGGAAGAGCTCCAGTCGAATCCAGTGCTGCAGAGAAACCAACCGCGAGGCCTGTCAGGCGACACCTTACACTTTCATAGAGTTCAGCAACAAATGCGCCTGACCGCGATATTGGCAGGCGATCCGGTCTACCTTTCCCTGCGAGCCGGAGGACTGCCAACACTGGTCGCTGCAGTCGATGAGGCGCGACGCCTGGTTCACCGACGACGACACGTTCAGGCTCTTGACGGCGCGGGCCCAGTCGTCGATCAGCATCCCGCGCTGGCTGCTGTGGTGCTTCTTCAGCTGCTTTCCCGAGCGGCCGCAGAAGGCAGGAGACTGGCCTAATCACGAGAAAGATGAAGGGTCACACACACACGTATGTGCACACACAACCACACTGTAGACGCCGCACTGGCAGACGTGTGACTAACCGGGCTCGTTGATTCTGCCAAACGAGTGCCTGGTGTTGTGTTTGCGGGTTTTGAAGCAGTTTTCACAGAAGTCAAAGTCGTCGCAGTTCCTGCATTTGAACCTGGCACCGTTTATGGGGAACATCTGACAGCCGTCGCACCTGCAGGGAGGCCGCAGCGCCAATTTGATGAGCACGTCAACATTCATAGCTGCTTCTGCAGACAGACGCTTTAAGCATATCCCTACCTCACTCCAGGATGGATGCTGGGAACCAGTTCCATCTCAGAAAGCAAGCCAGTCCAGTGAGACTGCTGAGGGAAGTCAACTATTACATCCTTTCCATTGGCGCTGAAAGCTGAAACAAACAATTTTGCTCCATTAGTTAATGTAGGTATACGCTCAAGCCATAACATTATGACCACTAGCCTAAGATTGTGTAGGTTCCCCTTTTGAAGTCTGGACTCCCTTAGACCTCTCAAGGTGTTGCTGTGGTATCTGGCACCAAGACGTTAGCAGCAGATTCTTTAAGTCAAGGAGGTTGTGAGGTGGAGCCTCAATGAATCAGACTCATTTGTCCAGCACATCCCACAGATGCTGGACTGGATTGAGATCTGGGGAACCTGGAGGCCGGGTCAGCACCTTGAACTGGTTCTTGTGTTCCTCAAATGTTCCTGAAGCATTGTTGCTTTGTGGCAGGGAGCATTATCCTGCTGGAAGAGGCCGCTGCCATCAGGAAATACCGTTTCCATGAAAGGGGGGACATGGTCTGCAACGATGCTGAGGTAGCTGCTACG
>CAAKHG010043412.1:0-26280 GCA_901007715.1 Dactylopterus volitans
GTGCAATCACTTGAAGACACATATTGAAAACGACTTAAGTGTATATATATATATATATATATATATATTTTTTTTTTTTTCCTACGATTCCGCTTGCAAACTGGGGTCTCTTCTCTCCTGTTGTTAATGGGGTGACGGAGTGAACTAGAACACGTTAAAACCAGGTTGTACAAGCTCATATCTGATGACTTTCTTGGCCATCTGAGGTGTAAAAGTCCAGTATTTCACTCACTTTGAGATCGTGTTTTAGTTCTGGGAACTAATATATCCGGATCCTCAGCCGTCACTTAATTCGGCCGCTAAATTTGCCTTTCAGCCGTTTTTGCTCGACACATGCCTGTCGGAGCGTGCTCGCTGAAAACCGCCGACTCATGGTTTCAAACGAGGGATGAGGAGCAATTTTGGTTTCCAAGGGATTTTATTTGGCATTTTCAAACTAAATTCATAACCTCAAATTACGCTTGAGCGCTGCGGCTGCTTAGAGGAACAACTTCCCTCTAGTCATGCGTGAGTCACGAGCCAATCGTTGGAAAAACAACTCGTCTCCACTAACCGTTTATCTTAGTCACCCGTCTTGACCCGCTACTAGCTAGCGTTTTTGAGTTGTGTGCCCACCCGCCTGTCCTCAGAGCCCCGCCCACTGCCGCCGCCCAGACTGGGGCGGTGTGGGCTCCTGGTTTTTTTTTTTTTTTTATTTTAGTTTTTTTTTGTCATTCCAACTGAAAATGAAATAATTTCAAATGAGGGTTTTTAGGTCAACCGTTTGCACGCGAGGTGATCTAATCTGGTCGGGTGCCGACATGACTGAAGCGCTCGATCGGAGAGACGGCGTGACTCACGTGTTTTAACGATTGCTCAAGAATGATTTTCTGTCATCTACTCAGCTTAGTTATCGCAGTTTTCATTTTAATCAAACGGCAGCGCAGTGAAAATAAAATCCCGCTGAAGGCGATGAAGAGACGGAAACCAGAACGCCTCATTTGCGCTCAATTTTATTTTATTTTTGCCGTGCTGACGATTCCTCCTCGCGAAACCCCCCCCCCCCAAAAAAAATGTGCAGAAGAAGGTGCTGCAGCAAAGGCCGCTGGGAAAGAGTTGCACCTATGGAATTCTACGGCCTTTGTTGGAAGCAGAACATCGGGACGCGCCAATCACTCGCAAAGCAGTGCAGGCCGGTGGAGGGATTTATGGCTCCAGATGAGGTCACCGCCAGAGCAGCCGTTCCCTGGATGATGCCTGTTGCAGTCGTTTTGCACAGACCTGGAAGCTGCGCAGAGACAACGCAAGCGGGAAGCATCCTGATTGGTCCTTCACATGGCCGGATTCTTCTTTAGCTTCGTCAAAAAAGGTTCATACCACCCCTCTCCTTCCCAATGCAATTTCAATTTGGGCTTGCTCATTCGGAAAGAGCCGTTCATGTGGACCATCCTCATTCGGCTTCGGCATGTAAATGGAATATAGTTGGAATATTTAACCTAGCTACTGTCTGAGCAGAACCCAACCGCAGCGCCGGCCTTAAGGTACGATCTCACGCTGTGGCCAAACCGTGCCATGACAACTTCCTGGTTCATCTGGGGGCCGCAAAAGCCCTTTTTTTCCCTTTGCACACATAAAACGGTGCATGCAGCGTCTTAGCTCCGCAATTCCCACAAAATTACACAAAAATCTGTTCTCGGAAGCCACTAAACTGAATAATTTTGTCCCAATTCCAGTTGGTGGAAGGCTAAAGCGGGAGCCAGCCAGCTCGGGCGGCGCAGCTCTCCGCTGCACGTGCTCGCTGGCGTTCACCATCCTGCACGTGACTTCAAAACCCAAACTCTCTCCGGAAGGTGAGTCCTAAAAAGTTAAGGAGTCAAACTTCCCATCACCGGTTTGTACCACCGCTTAATGACTCCCAGGTTGTTGGAACAGATTTTCAAGCTGCTGTTTATTAGCAGCAGGTTTCTTCTAAAGGTTTTTCCAAAAGAGCTCAAGGAGGATTATTTCACTTCTCCCGATGTTTACCTTGGTGGTGAAGTGAGGAGATAATAAAGTCCGCTTGGGAGCGAGCGGGGACTGATTGACGCGCTTGTCAATCAATCGTGCGACGTGGCCGCCGCCGGCTCGCTCCCCTTGTCGAAGTCGAAAGCTCGCGGAGGGAAATCTATTCCTTCGTCAGCGGTCAATGGCGTGTGTTTTAATCACCAGGAAAAAGGTCACCGTGCTCCACTGCTCGCGTGATCTTTATCTGGGGGGATTCCATCATCTTGATTTTCAGTGCAAAATGCAACAGTTCAGCACCGGGTCGGGTCCGCGCGCTGCCTTGAATTAATGTGCAAAAAAACATGAATTGATATGTTAAACTACGTGGATTTGGTAGACATGACAGGCTGCTTTATCGCGTTCTGCAGCCTGAGGGAATTGCTGATATTTCCCCCCGCTGCACGTGTCAATCAGGTGCAGTCTGATATTGCTGAAAAATATCACTGGTGTAAAACAAGCCACTTAAGTACGTCATCGACCCCGAAACGCAATTTGGTAATTTGGTTATTGTGCTGTACTAAAAGCAGACTCACGGTGCGTTTATCAATCTTCAGCGTGCTCAGCTGGACCATGTCTGGGCTGGAACGAAGAAATATTGAGGTGCACAAACAGCAATTCTATAAAAAAAAAAAAAAAAAGTATTTTCTGCTTCGCGAATGCATCAGTTCATGATGTATTCGTCGCTGAACAAAGGATTTACTTATTTTTACCGCAAACGCTCCGTCTTGCATATGAATGCACTCATACATGGACGTTGCGGGCCGCATAAAGACAGTTCAGGGTCCAGATCTGGACCCCATGTGTGATATAGTGCCCTATAGTGGTGTTGTAAATGCCAGTGAATTCTGGGTTTAAACCCACCTGACTATAACGCGGGAACATCTGTATTTACATATTTGCTGACACCCTCCGGTGTGAAGTATCCAATAAAAGGCTAAATATACACGTGTGATTTCAGGCGTTTCTGTGTTTCACGGTGTGCTGAGCGATTGACACACACACATGCACACATATACACCCCCCAGGTCTTGTGTCCGAATGTCAATAATATTAATTTATATCACCACTTGCCGTGTCACAAGGCTTTTACTGAAGCTAAAAATCATAAACACATTTATTCTTTAATCAATAACACAGAAAATATGGCGCAGAAATGAGTGTACCTTTTCTCCCGAGACAGCTGTGCTAAACGCATAATACAACTTGAAGAATAATTTATGGGTTGAGCGGCGCCACTACGGCTCTTGGAAACATTGCACAGTATCCCCCCCCCCAACTGATGGAAAAGGCTTACAAGAAGGAGAAAATAAAGACAATAATAATAAAATAAAACGGAGAAAAAATAATTCTGCAGTGCTCGTAATGGGATGTCTTTTGTGGCAAATGATAATGAGCTTAGAAACAGCTGATAATGGCGGCGGCGATATAGGAGATGGGATAAAAAAATAAAAAAAACAGCAGAAGCACCGTTCAAAGTTCTCACAAAAGGACATGAGCTTTTTTTTTTCGCCATCATTAAAGGCTTTTGAGGGCTTGTGTCATGGGAGGCTGAGAACCAGCGATTTGTGCCATCTGGAGATGTCAACAGCGCCTCGACTCAGCAAACATGGTAAAATATCATTTGTGCACCATAAATTGGGTGAATATGAATCTGGAAGCGTTTCACATGGGCCGTTTTTTTTTTTTTTTTGGCGAGAAAGCGCATGTTAAGACGTAAACGCAAGTACAGTGTCAGTTTGGTCCTGAAGGTTAAAAAATACGCCGTTTCAAGAACCGCACCTGTTAATTGTAGTTCCCGGTCCTTTTTCCCCCATATAAAGCATCTAAATCTAATCTGCAACTTTCAGCCATTTCGTTGAGCTGCTGTATTTGTAATTAACATATCTGTGTCCCTTTGTAGGATCCATTGAAGCTCCCTCCTGGCCGGGGACATCACACAGGATTTTGCCTTTTCTTCATAATCAATTCTGAATGTGTCTGTAGATGAACTCTGCTGACTGACCGGTGATAAATATTAATATAAAATCCACAATGGCATGAATAATGCACATTTATTACCAGAGGATAAAAAAAAAATCTGACTTTGAAATTTACGCTTCAGCAAAGTTTTTTTTTTTTTTTTTTACTTCCTTACATGTAGTCATTTGTGTGCCATTTCGCTGCTCAGCAGAAAGTGGAGAAAAGCCATGCTAGCGTCTCACGCTTGTGTTTTCTTTTTCTTTTTCTTTTTTTTAAGACTGAAACGACATCCTGAGGTGTCATTTCAAATGAGGGACATTTAGTTTGCGAATTACCAGATTCCCCAGTAATGAGAGAACAGACAATCTTGGCAGCGCGAGTGCAGCATTTCGCCACGACGAGCCGGCGACATATTTGAGTGTTCTGAGCAAATACAATGACGCAACGGGAGAGAGAGAGAGGCAGCAGAGGGAGCTTATTAAATAAAAAAAAATAAAAAATAAAAAAACCTCCAGGCTTCATGAAAAATTGGTGCCCTGCGCACAGGCATGAAGGCGAGCGCGCCACGCCGGCACCAAACTCGTGGCGGTGTGGGAACGCGAGGACGCTCCGCGGACACGGCGGGAGGTCTTTCACATGCCAGAGGCGCTTGACAATTTGCCCACAGTTATTTTTTTTTTTTTGTGTGTGTGTATTTGGTACGTCTCAATAGTTAAAATGAAAAAAAAAGGGTGTGTTTGCCTTAAAGTGGTTTCAAAACGCAAGCGTACACAACAATTCTCTGCTCCTTGAATTTTAAAAATTCAAAAATGAGAGGGGAAAAAAAAAAAAAGTTTGATGCAATTTCTAAAAGAGTCCATTTTAAGTTTTGGCAAGAAAAACCTTTGTGGCTCATGATTTCACTTTTTCTTTTTTTCTTTTTTTTTTTATTGATTAAAGCGAAGGCAGATAATCACAATTACAGAACCGGCGCAGATGAGTCATTATGTTCTTGTCTGGTATCGAGCAAGATCTTGATTTGGTGCAGTCAAACATGAATAGGAAAAGCGCTTGGACCCGGGCGCGCTGATTTGACAGCGGCTCACCAACGAGCCGTCCCACAGTGCTTTGCAGCGAAACCTCCGGGGGCTTCCAGATCGCGGGCATTCAATCCCGCCCGACTCTGAATCCGCCATTACTGTCAAATTTCGTCAAATTTGAAGCAGGTCGGCATGAATGAAAGGCGAGTGATTACAGTCTGCGCTGCCGCTTTGAACTCCGCTGACCTTTCTGCAACGGGCGTCTCCTTGGAAACCGCCGGCGATGGTCAAACGATCCCCTTCTCTTCCGTCGGGGCGGCCGAGGGGTCAAGGCCGCACCGCTTCATCTGGACGGCGATGTCGAACAGGTAGTCGTAGCACTCGCACCTAAAAAAAGAAACGACGAGATCAAGAGGTTTATTTTCTTAATCAAAAAAAGACGCCGAAAAGAGAGAGAAAAAAAAAAAAAAAAAGATCCAAGCGGTTGAAAGGTGCTAAGAGGTCCATCCTTACATGGTCTTGGCTTTTTCCCACGATTCGCCCCAGACGTAGACCCCGTGGCGGCGGACGAGGACGGCACACGAATCTGGGTACTCCTCCATGGCCCGGGCCATGCGGTCTTTCAGGTCCCTCTCCTCGGGGGTGTTCTCAATGATCGGCACCACCATGGTGTCGTGGTACCTGAGCACGCAGACGCAAACGATTACGGTCCACACATCGCCGCATAGCCCCAAGAACCTTTGGCAGAATCATCTGAAAGGCTTCTTTGGAACAAGCTCTTTAAGAAATGAGCTCTTCGTCGGGGTTACTGAGAAGAGTACGAGTACATGAAACGGAGGGGCATCGGCGGAGCGCAAACCTCCGCTGACATTTGCGTAACAGTTCCTGAAAGATTAATTAAAATGCTATTCCTCGGCGGCCCGCGGTCCACCCAGCCAACAAACTTCAATGGTGCTGTTTTGAGTCTTGTTTTTCACAGATGCCGCTTTAATTTAAAAAAAAAAAAAAAAAAAATCCAGGTTGCTCCAACATTTAATGAGTTCTCTCTTGTTCTATGCTACATCCATTATTTTGTGAAAATCGAGCCGCCAGATTTGGCATCAGCTCGCAAACAGACGGCGAGTCAAACAGAGGTAACAAATACCTCATGGACAAGAATGAGATAAGATTTTTTTTTTTTTTAAATAAGTCAGGAAAAACAGCAATGCATCATAAACACTTCTCATTATTCTTTTTTTCCCTTTTTATTTTTCTTACGTCAGCTGACAAAATATTTCATTATGTTCCCGATACTTTGTTTTGGTAAAGATGATAAACTATTTCCTGCAGCGAAAAATGCTCATCTGGATGGAGATTGCATTTCACAATCAGTGCCAGGAGACTTCAGCGAAGCAGACCGGCTCTTGACAGGGAAATAAACGCGCTTGTAAACTCCGCGGACTTCGCCAGCCCTTCCCGCTTGTTTACATACTGATAGTTGGTTCCTGTGGAGCCCTTACGAATCCCCTTGATCATCTCCTGGTGCGTTATCCTGAACTCTTTGCCAGGATACAGCAGTGTTGCCATGACAGCAGCCTTGGAGTGGGTGTGAATTACTGCCTGTGCCCCTGTATTTTTTTTTTTTTTTTTTTGCAAAGGGAAAAAGCACATTTTAACTTTTTGAGTGTTGTCGTCCTGGATAATAACTGCAACAAAAGGAAAATGATTCATGCCATCTGCCACAAATCGTCAAAATAAAGTCCTATTTTGGGAAATTTGACTATTATCAGAGGCAACTTCCATTTTTGCTAAGCTTATTTGCAATTTTCTTAAGTTTTGCAGACAAAGACTGTAAAAAAACAACAACAAAACCTTGATTTCCAGGATAAGCGATTTACCCAATTACTTGATAAGCAAAATCTGTCATGCAACTGTTCTTTTAAAAACACTGACCTTTAAATTCGGTGCCTGGATTAGACTTCTACAATTCATCCCTATGCTGCTACACAACATTTAAAAAAAAAAAAAAAGCAATGGCTTCCATTCCGGAGAACATAATTGTGCAGAAATTAAGTCTCAGCACGTCCTCACGTTTTCAGACTGAGCTCCAGTGAAAAGGCCCGTAGCCATCAAATACAACAGACCAAAAATAATAACTGGAACACTTGTAAAATGCTTCTTCTCACAAAAAGAAAAATACATATATATATATATATACATATGTATGAAATGGAGGTCCAGCTCAAGTTTACAGAACCGATTTCTGCATTTCCATCCAGTTCATGCCAAGGTGATGGGCATCAGGAACCTCACCTCTCATCGTGTAAGCATTCATAAACAGGGGCGTGCATTGGCTCTTCTTCAGCTTCTTGCAGGCGGGTGGGCAGCTGATGTCCTTCTCCTCCACGTCACACACAAACATGTCCTCTGGCTGAGCGCACGCAAAACACGGGACACACAAAGCGCGTTCGGGTCAGATCTCCGGAGCATTCTATATACCAGGGAAAAAAAACAAACAAAAAAAACAAAACCGCTCACCTGTATTCTCTCTTTTTGGACGCCTGATGGTGCGATGTAGATGTGGTCTCTATGGCGACAAACACGTAACGTCAAGGAAAAAGACACCGAGCCGAGTTCGTGTTAAGTTTGTGCAAACGGGGCTTAACGACCGTGCACGTGCACGCCCGTTTTTTCCATAAAGTTTTTAAGAGTTCCGCGGCGGCTCCCATTGTGCCGAGTACTTGTGAGGCACTTTTAAGATGAAAAGATGCGACGCTAATAAATTTCAGTGGCTGCCTGTCAACAAATCAAATTTCCCCGAACGGAACACTTGCTCTGCGTTTGAATTTCAAACATCCAATTTAACATTAGCCGGGCCTGAAGAGAGAGGGGGGAGGAAAAAAAAAAAAGGAAATAAAAAGAATCCTCTGAGGAGAAAAATATCAGCCACTTGATCACGGTTCCTTTAACAATTGCAGTCGTCTCCATATAAGAGCAAACGCCAGCGAGGAGTAGTCTATTGATTTTTAGTAGAGGGCTGTGTGAGGAAGCCTCAGGCTCCGGGTTGTTTCTGACTTCAACCAAAGCAGAAGTGGGGGGAAAAAAAAAAGACTTCAAAAATTAAAATGCAGACCTGCACGCACCAAAAAAAAGAAAAAAAGAAACACACGACCACCAGAATTAATGTGCATAATGCCACATCATCGACCTGCTTTGTCTGGGAACACATTTTTGATCAATTTTTTTTCCACAAAATTAGACATGTCATTATAATGAGTGAGCGAGTGAATAGCCGCAAAAAGCACTTTAGATGGAAATAACAGCCGTTCACAGCTCGCGAGGCTGTGGCTTCTGTTTTTTTTTCATCATAACTCTAAAAATACAAATAAAAAAAACAACAATTCCAGATAAAAAAATAAATAAATAAGGAAAACATTTTAGAGTGACAACATTTCTGAATATGCAGTATATCCCAGCATGTGCACGGAGCCACAGTCAGTTATGCCTCTCCACCCCCCTTCAAAATCTGAGGTTTCATCAAGTTCCCCTGCCGACTAAAATAAACGTCATTACCCGTTTCAAACAGGGACTTGTTAATGGCATGTTTTTTTCATTTTTTTTTTTATTTGCTGCCAGTCAAAAACATCACAGCTCTAAGATGTTGGTAATAACCTGTCATAAGACATCAGCTTGTATTTGGCTTCATTACAGTAGCGCTGTGACCTCCTGTCTTCGGCGCGGATTTGCGCCCTATTGTCAGAACCAATATAGCTGATCTCACATCAGCCTCGCCGGACTGTTTTTTTTTTTGTTTGTTTTTTTCCTTCCCCTGAGTTTGTCAGCTTGGAAAATAGAAAAAAAAAAAAAAAAACCCGGCACAACAGCCTTCAACCGATTGTCAAAAAGAAACGTTAAGTGACGGCGGGCCGGTCGGCTCATGCCGAGGGGTCGGAATACAAAGTTAAAATGGATATATATAAAAAAAAAAAAAAAAAAAAAGACAAAACTTTGAAAGTTAGCAGCAAAAAAAAAAAGAAAAAAACAAGCGCACAAACATACGCACCCTCTCCTCAGACTGATCCCGCCGCCGGTCCCCGTCACCCATCCCAGCTGGTAGAAGAGCCGACAGAGTTCCGGAATTAGTGCGCGAGGATGCTCCTTGTCCTGCAACAAACCCACGGCCACAGCTCACCTTTACCGCAGTCTCGCTTTGCCGGCAAGACTAAAAGCATCGTTGACTTCTCCGCGACGGAATCGCGCTGCACTTTTAATGCTCGTATACAATTACTGGATAAAAAAATCAACAGTCTGCTGTTTCTCGTCTCGTCATTGAAAGCCCTGAGAGGGGAGAACAATGGGCTGGTGTCTTGTGTATCCTCAGATCGACAACGCTTCTTCCTCCCTAACAAAGACCCCCCGGTATTATGCTGCAAGTATTGTAAACACACCTGCGACAAACACCATCGGACTGAACGTCATGTCCTGCGTTAACCGGTATACGGACAATATGGTTCATCGAGGAAAAAAAAATACGTAAACACAATATCCATAACAACCCCGGGTACCCAGCAAATGTTCCGTTTCCTCACAAAGAAGCATCTTTTTTTTCTCTTTTTCTTTTCTTTTTCACCGGGAAAACACACAATTCTACACATTTGTCAGCTGCTTTTAAAAGACTTAAGTCTTCGGCGCGAACCAACATGCTCGGGGCCGAGTGCCAGCGAGAGGAAGCGAACAGCATTGAAACACTAACAAACTGAATGTTTGGTATTTTCAGTGGATTTCCTGTCAATAAGAAACATTTGGAATAATCCCAGTCTCATACTTTCGAGTCCCCCTTCAGTCAGAGGAAAAAAAAAAGTGTTTTGTTCTTCTTTTTTTTTTTTACTTTGGTTGGAGTTTTATGGTCTTGAAGGATATTCAGTGCGTGCAGAGTTGGAGGCTGTTTTCACAATCTTCTGTTTGAAAGTGGAAACTTTCCATGTGCTACATAAAAAAAAAAATAGTTCACGGCCTGTTCTTGGCCAGACTAGTGCCATCACAACTAGTTCACAGCCGTCATTCCGCAGGATTATACAAGTGTGATGTGGAAACTTTAAGCCTCAAGTGCATGTACTCTGAGAATGAAACAGAGGCTATCTGAGAATACAACACACTGATCTATAGTGCAGGTCCCCCTTTTGCTGCGAAAAAGCCCTGACCCTTCGAGGCCTGGACTCTGCGAGACCTCTGAAGCTGTGCTGTGGTTTCTTGCACCAAGATGTCAGCAGCAGATCCTTTAGATGGTGCGGTGGAGCCTCCGCGGATCGGACCTGTTGGTCCAGCACAGATGCTGAACTGGATTGAGATCTGGGGAACCTGGAGGCCGAGTCAACAGCTTCAATTGGTTGTTGTGTTCCTCAAACGTTCCTGAGGCGTTGTTGCTTTGTGGCAGGGAGCATTATCCTGCTGAAAGAGGCCGCTGCCATCAGGGAATACTGTTTCCATGGAGGGGGGGAACATGGTCTGCAACAATGCTTAGGTAGCTGCTACATCTCAGAGGAACATCCACATGGATGGAAGGACCCAAGGTTCCCCAGCAGAACATTGCCCAAAGCATCACACTGCCTTCTTCCCATAGTGCATCCTGGTGCCACGTGTTCCCCAGGTAAGCGACACACACACCCAGCCAATCACGCGATGTAAAAGAAAATGCGATCCATCAGACCGGGCCCCCCTCTTCCATTGCTCCGTGGTCCAGTCCTGATGCTCCCGTGTCCGTGTCTCCATGTCCACACACCACAAGAGCTGCACTTCTAAAGATGCTTTGACCCGGTCGTCCAGCCATCACTGCTTGGCCTTTGTCAAAGTGGCTCAGATCCCCACATTCGCCAATTTTCCTTGCTTCTAACACATCAACTAAGGGGAAAAAATGTCCACTGGCTGCCTAACACATTGCACCCGCTGACAGGTGCCATGGTAACCAGACATTCAGGGGAATTCACTTCACCTGTCAGTGGTCTTGATGGTATGGCTGCTCAGTGCATATTTACTGTCACTGCACATGTGCAATGATATCAAGCTTGTGTCCAGCAGTTTAAGCGCTTCAACAAGGGTGTTTAAACCGCTTGTACACACACCGTGTCATGTTACTTCAAGATGTTTTGAGCCGGTGTTGTGTGTCCGCGGGAGCACGCGCAACTGCAAAAAACGAAAGGCCTCATAGTGCTCCATAGAACACGTAGCTGAAAACTTAACTTTCAGGTCCAGGTGTATTTAATGGCACCAATTTCGTAAAGATTGAGTTCAAAGCATCTATCGATCATGTTGTGCTCACCTGTTTCTCCGCCGACTCCTGACATGCGTCCTTGCAGCCGTTGCTGGTGCCACACGCTCCCGCCGCCGCCATACCCTGGAAGAGGACCATTGACCACATTTAATGACAATTCATAATGCAAGGGGAAGATGTGAAATGGTTGTATTAATATTGATTTTGGTGTCACAGTCACAATTAAAAAGTGACAGAATCATTTGTCTTTGTCTCACTTCCTTATTTTGATTTATTTCCTGCCGAAATCAAATACCGTGGGGAAAACACATGGATGAACAAATAACTGATTACAGTTCCAACCAAACCCCCCCTCTCCCGCCCTCCCTCCACCCCCCTCACCAAACACACACACACACACACACACACACACACACACACGTCAGTTAGGTCGAAAAATGTACTTTCATTTGATAGAAGACAACACTATCATTTCAGCATTGATTTGATTGTGTTTCCATGCCAATGACGGTAAAATTGTGAAAGACAAGAACTTTTTTTTAAAGAAATTCAGAAATTGTCGGTATGAAGGAACAGGAGGAAACAAATAATAATAAAAATAAATAAAACATTTCGTTGCGACATGAGGATCTCAGTTTCAAAAGAAAAGGTTTTAAGAAGCAGAACGTATGCACCTATCAGGCATGGCCTCATGACCTCTGCACATTTGACACACCTTAATGAAGTGTGTGATGCTGTTCTGGCTTATACTGCCAGTTAGGGGTGGGAAAAAAAAAAATCGATATTGCAAAATATTGTTGTGCTCTTTGTTGCAATAAATAAATCGATACACTGACGGCAAATATCGATATTTTATTACAACAAACACTAAGGATTTACCCCGCTGCCACCGTCAGTACTTCCTCCTCCCCTGTCCTGTTTGTGGGGGGGCGCTAATCCCGAAAATGAGGGCAAAGTGGGCGTAAGCAGCTTCCGGCGAAGAAGTCGAGTTAACAACAACAGAAGAAGAAGAACCGGCAGAAGATGCGAACAACGGAAAACAAATAGAGGACCCACCCGCGATTTACTGCTCTAAAAAGTGTGGGCCCACTTTGGCTTTTACGAGACAGGTGATGGGAGAACTCTGGACAAAGAATGTGCAATCTGCAAGAACCGTTTTTCCAAGGTATAAATATAACAGCGACACGACCAATCTGCAAAGCCACCTCGTCCGCTATCACGGTGAACTACTCTCAGGCAAAGGCAAACCGAGTCAGCCGACAATCACTACTGCTTTTAAAAGCAAAGTTTCCCTTTGGGTCGCAGAGGGCGCCGAGTATCACCGAGTCCATCTGCAATTTTTTTTTTTTTGCAAGCACCTGCGGCCATTCAGTGTGGTGGAAAATCATGGTTTTCGCCAAATGCTACTGGAGCGGCACTTCACAGAAAAATCCATCCCCGCGGTAAGTATTCGTGAGCATGTTTGCCTGCACACGTGTTTCTTTGTACGTCGTGCGAACGACGACGTTTTGGAATAAATGCAGACGCTTTCCCTTTTTTTTTTTCTTTTTCAGTCACATATATTGTTATATATCGTTGATGAAATTTCTTGCAATATATCGTATGTCGCAGACATCGTGTATCGTGATGTTAGCATTATTGTGGGCCAAATATCGTCACAGTATCGAATCATGAGTTATCATGTCGTCTGGGTTTTTGTTTTTTCTTTTTTGGAAATCTTGACTGGGATTTTTTTTCTTCCACCTACATTTTTTTTCCCCTGACACTGCCCAGATCAAGTAATTATTAAAAACAATAAACGACCATGACAAGAATAATAAGTCGCAGCCCTAAAAAAAAAAAACACCCCAAAAGCACCAGATACAAGCGTGTGGCATGTTTATAGTCACTTAAATTCGGGTTGCGCTCACGTTTAAACTCACATACTCACAGATGGTGTCTACACATCTCGACGATGACCGGATTTGAAGATTCGCTGACCCCAAAAAGAGACACTTGTGCCCCCCTTTTAATTTTTGGTTTTCCTCACGATTTGTTATGATCTCCTGCTACGAAAGCTCAGCTGTTTCCGGGCGAGGGGGGGGGGGGGAAACTCTGCGGGCATGTTGCCGGGACACGGAGTTTCCTTGTATTTGTCATCGCCTGATAAGCTCGCAGGGAGGGGAAACTTGCACAGCAACACAAGCACGCACACGGCGGCGACCGAACCCGAGCGCCAACAACTTTTGAGCGCGTCTTAGTGAGCGAGTGGTCGCAGTTTTAGCTGGCGGAGCGCAGCGAGGGACGGGGCTCACTCAACGCCGCAAACGCGAATTACAAGCTAGCTATTAACCAGCCACGAGCTAAAACGCAGCTGGCTGCCATTTGACCGTCACCCTAACTCCCCTGGTAGCTTAATCTGGTTTATCAGTCATGCAGATATAAAGAAACAAGTGTTTTACCTTATGTTGTTTTTTCAAAGTATGCTTTCAGCGTGGAGGAGGCAGACGCGGGGACGTGACGTCATCACTGTGGGACGTCGGGGAAGGACGGACCGCCGGCGGCGTTTAGCACGTTTCCGCAACGGCTTCTCACAAAAATAAAGATGGATAACGACAAACTCTGTCGCTCGTTCCCCTTCGGTGCGCACAGTGTTGATATGTTTCACGCACGGTTGCGCGTTTCTTCGCTCGGAGGCCTTACTGTACACGCGAAGTGCTACTTCGGCTAGCAGGCTATGCTAAAAACAACGAGGGGTGGGGCGGGGCGAAAGCTTCGCGTCGCCTTCGGATGTCTCCGGCCGTCACGTGACTACGCTCCACCTGGCGTGCTGAGTTTAAGATCAGAATTTCACCCAAAACAACATCCAATAATTGTTTTAGCCAGGAGAGTGACCTCAAATTGACAGGGAGCCTTCGATTAGTTTATTGTTTTAGTCTTTACTGGGAAAAAAAAAAAAACAGTCTCTCACATGCTATATCAACACCGATCAGCCGTAAAATTATGACCACTGACAGGTGAATTGAATAGGACTGTTAGCTGGTTGCCATGGCACCTGTCAGTGAGTGGATATATTTGGCGGCAAGTGAACATTTTGCCCTCAAAGTTGATGTTTGAAAAGCAGGAAAAGGGGCCAAGCGTGAGGATTTGAGCCACTTTGACAGGGACCAAACTGTGACGTCCAGACGACCGGGTCAGAACATCTCCAGAACTGCAGCTCTTGTGGGGGGTTCCTGGTCTGCAGGGGTCAGGACCTATGAAAAGTGGTTCAAGGAAGGCAAAGTGTTGAACCAGCAACAGGGTCATGGAGGCCAAGGCTCACTGATGCAGGTGGGGAGTGAAGGCTGGCCCGTGTGGTCCGATCCAACAGACCAGCTAGTGGAGCTCAGACTGCTGAAAAAACAAACAAACTGCTGGTTCTGATAGAAAGTCAGAACACACACTCATGGCGGGTTGTTGTGTGTGGGACCAGTCAGGGTGCCCATGCTGACCCCTGTCCACTGCTGGAAGCACCAACAATGGACGTGGGAGCATCAGAACTGGACCACGGAGCAACGGAAGAAGGTGGCCTGCTCTGATGGATCAGGTTTACCTGGGGAACTCATGGCACCAGGATGCACTATGAAGAAGGCGAGCCGGCGGAGGCAGCGTGATGCTTTGGGCAATGTTCTGCTGGGGAACCTTGGGATGTTCCTTTGACACGTAGTAGCTACCTAAGCGTTGTTGCAGACCATGTCCCCCCTTTCATGGAAACGGTATTCCCTGATGGCAGTGGCCTCTCTCAGCAGGATAATGCTCCCTGCCACAAAGCAACAACGGTTCAGGAACGTTTTAGAAACACAACAACCAGTTCAAGGTGTCGACTCGGCCTCCACGTTCCCCAGATCTTCCAATCCAACCCGGCATCCGAGGGACGCTGGACTTAAAAGATCTGCTGCTAACATCATGGTGCCACTCCTAGAAGAGTCCAGGCCTCGACGGGTCAGGGCTGTTCTGGCAGCGAAAGGGGCACTCAGACAACACTAGGCAGGTGGTCATAACGTCATGGCTGCTCGGTGTGCGTACAGCATTTGCATACGCCGAGCCATTCAGACAACGGACTTTTTCAGATTTGACCCAGATCAAGTCCTAACTTTGCATTTCAGAAGAACTTAGTCTGAACACGCTGTCGCGTCCGTTGGCCGAGATGATCAGTCGCCGTAATCGTCTGCAATTTCCCCATCACACCACGCCAGCTCCTCCTCCTCCTCTTTCCCCCTCACAGCTTGGCGTTGTTTGCTCATTACCTGTCACACGTTCTGCTGCGTGTGGGAACAGGTAACGTCTCGGGAGCTTGCATTGTACTCTGGAAGTTCCCTTTTCAGCCGGTGTTTTTGTTGGCAGAGAGTCGTAGCAGAGTGCCATCGGTTGCGTTGGCAACAAACAAACCAGAGGTGGGAGAACACCCGAGAATCGTCATTTTTGGGGGTCCCCTCACTTCATCTCGGCCCATCAGCTGGCTGAAATTTATCATGATATTCTGAAAGTTTTGTAGACATTGCCAGTGTGTGGAAAACACTCAAGGTCAGTTCAATACTCAATCAGTATATTATCATTTATGCCAGGGGTCCCCAAACTTTTTCCCGTGAGGGCCACATAACTTTTCCCTTCTCTGACGGCGGGCCGGGGTCAGTTTGTAACAGAAAAAGTGTGAGGATCGCAGGGGAGCCTAAACGTAAAAAATTATTTTTTTCCAGAAAGCCACACATAACCAAATAACCCTTTCCGGGTTCTTCACAGAAAAAAAGTCAGGAAATAAATAACAACACTATTTATTTTAAAAAAAAAATTTACCCCCTAAAAATGGGTGGTTCTATATTTTTGTCACGCACTGTATATGAAAAAAAGAAAAAAAAAATCAAAATGCATCTGTGGTATTGTTCAGGGGACCGGGCTGAAGGTGGAGGCGGGCCGGATCCGGATCTGGTTTGAGGACTATTGATTTACGCATTCAAGCAAGGCGAACCATTAAATCCTGCACTATGTACCTGCATCGTAATATTAGCGTTAGCATTGCTGAAAGGGGCTACAGAATCATATCTTTGTGAAAAAATCTGTTTGAAATATTCCCAGGCCCCAAAACTTCCTGGAGGGCATATTTAACCCACAGCCGGAAAAAAAAAAAAAAAAAGGAGTGGCACCTCCAACCTGAGCGCTTTGTCCCACCTTTTGCCGCGTCATGTTTTTGTCTGCACCGGTTTGGGATGCATCTCGCCGAGTCACACCAAGGAAGAGGCGGCCGCCTCTCATCGTCATGGGCCATTATTCAGACAGTTAGCAACAAATTACTCATAATTGTCACACGCGGCTTCAACTGTGCGCCAGTTAAGGAGATACCCAAAATTACACAGCCAGTGTGCCTCCTTGGGCGCGCGGCGTAAATCACAAGATACTTTACAGGGCGTAAATCAAACGAGAGCAGGCAGTTTTGCAAAAAATAAGATAAAATACGCAAAACCCTTGGCCTTAATCACAGCCGCACACATTTTAATACGCTATTTTACAACCGATTTCTTCTTTTTATTTTTCAAAAAACTTTTGCTTTAACATCTGCACCTCTCTTTTCCACACGTATGTTTGACTGCGAAACTCAACAAAAAGTGACTCAGCGCGCTCCGGCTTTTTCCTCCCCCGCACGCCATTTTGAAATTTGAAGTGCAGCCGAAGGTGCAGGGGGAAAAAAAAAAAAAAAAAAAAGCAGCACATTCACAAAACTAATGACTTAATTTAGCCGCAGCAAGCGGTGACAATAACGTCGCTTCAAGTGGAAACCGACACTGTTTTGGCTCAAACAGATTATTATCGAATTAAAAGAGGCTGCGCGCCGTAATGACAGCGGGGGGGGGGAGTGGGGGGGGAGGCCCCACACGCATCAATGCGTGTTCCCCCGTGAGCCTCCCTGTCACGGTTATGCTCTTTCTGGTTTCTGCCGTGGCGAAGTGAAGGTTCGTGGCATGAAGGAAACGCACGATGACGGCGGGACAGCTGGCGGCATTAGCGACAAGAGAAGAAGAAAAAGAAGGAGAGGCCCGTCGACCGAGGGGCATGACTCAGCAAAGAGGGAGAGTGATAGCGATTTTGCGCTAATGTGTCGGCGTTCGGAACCAAAATACGCCGTGTTTATTGTGTTCACTCACACCATAACACACCAACCCCTCAAATAATACCCTTTTCATCGCAGTGAACAAAAAAAAAAAAAAAAGAAGGGCCACCGGCACAGACATGAATCCGGCAGGATGTTATCACGAGTCTCCATTCAAGCGTCATTCTGTCGGTATTAAATTCATTCAAGTCAAATACATAAAGGTGTAACCAACATAACGTTTTTTTGGGAGGGTTTTTTTTTGTATTAGTTTGCAGTGTAACGCCGTTAATTCAATTTCCACCGCGCCAGGCCGGGCTTAACTGATCCCGGAAAAATAAACTAAACTCAACAGACTTGTGCCGGAGGAATTAAACGGGCGACTCCTTAAGGATGGAGGACACCGTTTTCTCTTTCTAAAGATTTTCCAATCGCCGGTTGAAGTTTCCAAATCAATCCCCGCGCAGATCGCCGAGCACACGCGCGCGCGCCTGCGACGATCCCGGCGATGCCTCATTCCGCTCCCCTTTTCCAGGCTCCAGTGGAAATATTTTTTTCCATCTGATGCAGAAATGTGCAAAAAAAAAAAAAAAAAAAAAAACGGGAGTGGATTTCCTTGTTTTGCGGTCAAATCGAGGCACCGAAGCTAAATTCATTTCTCATCGGCAATTTGCGACGCTAATGGAGTTTTCACTACAGTGCGCAGGTCGTTGGGATCTGCCGCCTGGGGATGCGGGAGGCCGGGACAACGGTAGATGCCATTAGAAGCATTCGATAGCAGTTAGCAGCGAAGGGAGCGCGTCCGTTTACTGTGGCTGCAAATTGGCCGGCACACACCCCTCCGGGCCCGCCCTCGGGAGACCCCCTCTTCTGTAGCTTTGCGATATTTATCCATTCAAATTGTTCATCTGCGCAACTAAACCAAACTTTTGGGATCGGGAAAAGCTCTGCAGAAATGTGACGTGTGTGTGTGTGTGTGTGTGTGTGCGCGCAGCCCTGTTTTCTAAAAAAAAAAAATGTATGTTTCCACGCAAGTTTTCCGAGACTTAAATTTGACTTCACAATGTGACAGAGGAGGGTTAGTGCCCGTATCACCTCGCGGTAGAGGGAGTAATGTCATGGGGGAAATAAATGAAAAAATGAGAAAAGGGAAAAAAAAAAAAAAATGGCCGCACACCAAAAAAAAAAAAAAAAAAAAAAAAAAAATTCCCAAAAAGTCCCAATGCGCATAAAATATAATTAAATCACTTTGTGGGTGACCTTTTGGGCAGGAGGCCCTTCCTCAGAACAGAAGTTGCAGGGATCGAGCACCTCCAAACACTCCTGACAGTCACGTGATCACATGAATTAAACAGATTTATACAACTTTGACAAAAAAGTTACAATATAAACCAGAAATACAGATAGTAAATCCAGGTAATTTTTACGTACATATAGAAAATATATGGAAGCAAAGATCAAGAGCCCCACACAAGCAACCATCAGCTTCAATTAGCACTTAGCATGATGAGTATAAAACTGTTTTGTTCATGTGATCACATGACAGTCAGGTGACCCTCTGAAGGAGCATTTGTTTATTCGCGTCGGACCTTTTTTTTTTTTTCCCTTTTTCTTATTCTTTCATGTTTGACTTTGCTCTCCAGCACCCAGTCCTCCCTCTCCGATGTGTGCGCTTTCTCGTTTGTTTAAGAGGGGGGAAAAAAACGAACGCAAATATCGCGTCGTATACTTAATTACAGAGTTCAAAGTCTGTAACTTTTCCAAACTCTAAAACTCCCATTTTATTTTATTTTATTTTATTTTCTTTAGAAGAAGATGCTCCCACAAGCATCAAGTGCCCCCATGCGAGAGCTCGCTAAATGGAAAGATGAAAAATACTCCACCAGATTGCTGGGTTTTGCGAGCGCAGATATGTAAAAATGCTAAATGAAGAGCTCAGCCTCCAAATGAGAATTCAGTCATTATCACCCTGCTGAAAAGCCGTTTAAGGTTTTCGCAGCGTGCTGGAATATGCCAGCGAGTCTTCCCGGGCTGCGTCTGAGGGCGCGGAGCTGTCAGAAACGATCACCTCACCTCAAATAATGCACATATTTTGCTACATGCGAGCAATATACCGCAGCAATGAAGTCAATTATGTGGCACGTTCTCTATAATTTACCTGCGTAGCTCCGCGTCTTTCAGAGAAAAATGAAATAACAGTGACTTCTCTGCATTTTACGACTTATTTAATAAGTTTATTTTTCAGGAACGATGAAATGTTTTAACAAATGTTACAATAAAATGCAAATAGGATTTCCTGCCGCTCTGCCCACGCTGAATATAATAGTAAATATACTGATGTTGCACATCCGGCGTGACTGTATGAAAATTACAACACACACCATCGTGACATGCATTTTATATGTGTATTTCCCCCGAGTCTTACGTGCATGAGCATGTGCTCGACATTTATACTCATGTGTCCAGTATGTGTGTATCCACGTATATTGTCGATGATGAGCCAGTGTCTCGCAGGTCCGTTTGTGCATTATGGATTTCTGTTATGTCGGTGTTGGCTTCTAAAAAAAAATAAATAAATAAAAGAACAAAAAAAATCGATCCTTAAACTGAACAAGGACGACTGATAGAAAGCAGTTTTGTGCTGTCTTTACTGATCCCTCTAGAGCTCACGAGAACGTCAACCAAAAAAACAGTACACCAGTCAAGCATAACATTGTGACCTCTGTGTGTTTACCCAAAGAATATTATACTGGGCCTTCGGAGTCCATTTCCTGTTCCAAACCACACCTGCAGCTGTCATCATGGAATGCTGGACTGGTGAGATTCCCCCGCCGCTCCTCTCCACTCCCAACCCAACCAGTGAGGGCCGTCGGCCGCCCAAAATGCTCCTCGCCATTATCCCCGGCTCCCAGGGGAGTTGTCGGGTCTCGTGCAGGTCTGGACCCGTGCGGTCTCGTGAGAGGATTGATCTTCACGTTTCGATCACGGGTTTTGGCGCTGCGACGGCGCCAATTAGCCTCCCTGTGTCACAGCTTCCCGCAGCTCAACCGTGCCGGCGTCTCGCCAGCGAAGCCTGGCCGCGAGCGTGTCTGCGGCCTGCGGTTGTTTTTGCGCCAGCCAAAACATTATGACCACCGCATGCTTGCCATAGGATTTGACGTAAATCTCCCTTCGGCAGGATTTTTGTCTTGAAGTTTTTCTTGAATTTGTTTGAGAGAGGCGTGGACACATTTTAATGGCCGCTATCGGGGCTGTAATTTGGGAGGCTGCTGAACTGAACTGGGTGATACTGAGAGGTGTCCCTAATATTCGGGTCATCCTGATGCATGTGAGCGGGATAACCCAAATATTAGGGACACCTGCATGTTTACCACCGCTTTGCAATAAACTAGGTTATACCAAGAGTTGTCCCTAATATTTGGGTCATCCTAATGCGCGTGAGTGCGATAAACATGAGTGGGGTAAACATGCGGCGGCCATCGTGGTATCCTTGACTGGTGAGACTCCCTCATTGCTCCTCCCCACTCCCAACCCAACCAGTCAAGGCCGGCGGCCGCCCAAAAGTTTCCTCGCCATTATCCCCGGCTCACAGGGGAGTTGTCGGGTCTCGCGCAGGTCCGGACCCGAGCGGTCTCGTGAGAGAATTGATCATTATGATCCGATCACGGGTTTTGGCGCTGCGACGGCTCTAATTAGCCCCCCCCCCTCCACCTGTGTCAGCTGTGCCAGTGAAACCCGGCTGGCTGTGACGTGCAGCCCCTCCCCCACCCCCACCCCCCCCCGCACGTCGTGCGCCGACGCCACGCTGCAACTGTAGCAGAGTCGAAGCCTTTCTGGGTGTGGAGCACAAGACCGAACAGGCGCTCACCCACACGCGCTGAGTCATCCGTGACGAGCGGCGCGCACTCATGAATGCGCCATGCAGCCCGGGGGCCGAGCGTGACGCATCCGTTTCCGCCCGACGCCGGTACGTCACAATAGTCATCACTCGCGGTGGTTGCCTGCAGGCACCCGTCGCCGGGCTGAATTTCTCGGCAAAAATAACATAACATGGACGCGGCGGAAACTAAAGTTCCTCCTCGGCTGAAACTCCTGGCTTGAGTTATGATAGATGGATTTATAAGGAAGCGCTAATGGGAAAGGTTGTGTTGTCTCTCGCGTCTGCATGATTTAGTCTCTTTCTAAATGAGGTCCCGAGCACTCTCCGAGGCGTTTCGCTCACCGGCAGATTTCACACCCCCAGTTTTTGGCGTTTCACGCCAGAATTATGGTGTCAGGGAACCGGTAACCTTCTGGTTTTAATGCCATTCCGGAATAATTTGGTGGTGATGAATATTCTAGCTGCAGTCGCTAACGCGGGGTGTCTGACATCGGTAATTTCCTGAACGGTTTCAACAGGGACTAGGGGGGCCCTTGTGTTCAGCCATTTTATTTGTCGGCGTGAGGGCCCCAGGAATCATGTGCATGTTTTATCATTCCATAAATCTTAATAAAAACAGAAGAGCAATTTTTTTTGTTTTAAGTTCAACTCAATGTTCAGCAAGTTTAGTTTCCACATATATTGAGATTTATTGAGGGTATTTTTTTGGGGGGGGGTTTGTTTTGTTCTTCTTCAGATTTTTCTTTTCCGGCCGGCCCTTTGTGACTCATATATCATGTTCGGCATATTTGGAGATTCCTCTCAATATGCTCTCCACCAGGCCTGTAGTAAATAAAACACAGAGATTAATACAAGCTATCTACACGGCACTTCAGTACACCGGGATAAACCAAACTTGGTCCACTGCAAGCAAGACAGATTGTGGTGGATACAAGGAAATTCGCTTCTCTGGGTTTTTTTTTTTATTATTTTTTTTTTTGACTGTTAATTTTAAAACCATTAAATCACTGAAAAGCAAACACGGCCTCTCGTCTTATCGCTGCAGGTGCGATGATTCAGCCTCATTTACATAATGTCACCGTCCTCCAGTGAGCTCATTCACTTCCAAGAAACTCACTATCTTTTTTTTTTTCTTCTTTTTTTTCGTTTTTCTTAATAATTTATATCTTGAATGTGCGCGGTGCCTCGGGAAGCGAGCTTCGAGGAAAAAGGGGGGGGAGAAGAAGAAGAAGAAAAAAAAAAGGCGTGAGAAAGTGTGTGAGGAAATGGGTGTGTTCGCAGGTGCACGGGCCCGCCCCCCGCCCCCCTGCCGTTTTTGTGCGTGTTGCCAGCCATTGTTGCACCAACATACCTGCCGCTCAGCATAAAAAGGCAAAGGCGTGATTCATCGGCGTCAGAACATCGGTGCTTAGCGACAGGAAACTCCACGGCATCATCACCGCTTCCCAACATGAGGATGAAGGCTCTTCTTTCCGCGGTTCTTCTTGGACTTTTCTGTCTGGTCCGCTCCACAACAATTAACTGTGAGTGATGCTTTATTTCCCCCACTTTAATTATCTATCTATATATGTGTACATATGTATATCTTTTATATATATTTATAGTGTAGACTTCAGATCGAAATCCGTGTGGAAATACTCATCGCTTGCGTCAGGTATTTATTTCTAGATGATGGGCTGCTGACAAAAAAATAAATAAAATAAAATAAAAAAAAATGACATCTTGTCCGCCTCGCATGCGTTAAATCTGCTGAACAGACTTCTTGGGATTCAAACATGTCCCTCTCCTCACCCCGTGAGTCAGCACTCCTTCCCGCTGCCACCTTAGATGCTCTTAGTGTTTCACTTCCAGCTCTCATTCCGCCATAATCCCGGAGTACTATTTCATGTCTGGCGTGCAGGTTTCGCTGGCAGCTCCAGATTACACACAGAGGTCTTTGTAAATTCTGCTGAGCCGGGGTGCATTAATGCGCGCGTCTCGAATAAGGTGAAACCGAAGATCAGCAAAGGGCTCTTATGCGAGTTTAAGAACACTGGGGCTGAACATGACTGGGCGCAAATGGAGAGCGGAGGCTTATGAGCTGATTCGGGGCGGGGTGGGGGCTTCCCTGAACTTTTTAATGCCCTCTTCTGCGACTCTCCCAGTCAATCATGATGCTATATTCCATAAAATATGATTGGAGCGACGCTTTTTTTGGTTTTTTTTTGCGGGCTGTGAAACATTGGACTCATTAGACGCCGGCGTCCGTGACCCAGTTTCTCGTCCCGCTTCCCCCTCCTTTAAAACACAAAGCCCTGACAATGGCGTCCGTCCAACTAAAACAGAGAGCAAGAACAGTCATGGTTTGCTCAGTTGTTCGGGGCGTGCCAAATAAACCGGCGCTTTGATGAGGCTGGCTCTCTTTTGTAAACCCTCTCACAGATGATTAGTCACGCAAGTTAATCATTACTGTCTCCCGCCGCACCTCATCAAAGACCACAACGCAAGTTTATACAAGAATTTCGGGGCAAAGACGCGTAATCCCTGTGCGGTCAATAGAGGAGGCTCGGTAAAATTCCTCTCCGAGGCGAAGGTAAACAGTCTGTTTTCCCTGTGTCTTTGTCCCAGCCGTGACCCAAATCCCCGCCAAAGCCGAGGATGACGTCCTGCTGGAGGCCGAGATGGACGGCTTCCTCGTCAAGCTGTTCGAGTCCCCCTCGCTCACCACGAGGAAAACCACGACCCCTCAGCCGACCTCCCAGCCGTCCACTGCTGCGGACGAGAGGCTGACCGCGATCGAGGGTAGCGCTGCGGGCGAGACCGCCGGCGAGACCGCCGGCGAGACTGCCGGCGAGTTCCCCCGGCGCGGCAATGGGCACGCCACAACCATGCGCCCCACCTCCACGATGCCGCACTGGGTCGCAGACTTCTACACGTCGCGCTCGTCCGCCACCCAGAGCCCCGAGACCTCCGAGACGCTGCTCGACGGTGCGTCGCGGTCGTCCACCACCCAGAGCCCACAGACCTCCACGACGCCGCACGAGGGCGCCGACTTCCACGCGTCGCGGTCGTCCACCACCCAGATTCCCCAGACCTCCACGATGCCGCACGACGCCGCCGGCTTCCACACATCGCAGTCGTCCACCACCCAGATTCCACAGACCTCCACGACACCGCACGAGGGCGCTGACTTCCATGCGTCGCGGTCGTCCACCACCCAGATTCCCCAGACCTCCACGATGCCGCACGAGGCCGCCGACTTCCACACATCGCAGTCGTCCACCACCGAGAGCCCTCAGACCTCCACGATGCCGCATGAGGGCGCGTCGCAGTCATCCACCACCCAGACCCCTCAGACCTCCACGGTGTCCTCGTCGGCGCCGAACGTCACCGGAGGCCACGGCACCACCTCTCAAGCCCCCGAACCAGCCGACTCTGGGTTCTTCTCGGGGTCAGGAGAAAATGAAAGCCTGGATGCTCTCCCCACGTCATGGTTGAGCGGCACCTCCAGCTCTACCGCGGCCACCGACCCCGCATCAGCGGCCTCCACGACCACCGCCAGCACCGTCAGGCAGGAGACTCCGGGCGGTGAGGAATCGGGCTCGGGATCCGTCATGCCTGACAACGTTGGGAGCACCACTAATACGCTGGGTAGATATTTTACACTCGTCTCAAAGACGCCCGCAGTCACTCTGGTGTTGCATTTATGACAGATTTTAATTGCGTGTATGTTCCTTTAGTCGGCGCACCTCGAGGGCAGCCTTCCAACGATCCCGAATCTCGGAAGGGACACAGCACACCAGGTGAGTTGGGAAAAATGCGCCACCTCCGTTTGATGTCTTGTCCCAAGAGAGTCCTTTCCACTAAGTCTGCTTCTCCCATTCCTCCTCAGACTGGATCATCATCGTGGGCTTCATCGTGGGCGTGATCGCGCTGGTGATGCTCTGCCTGGCAATCGCCACCAAAGACAAGTAAGACCTCAGCGCCAATCGAAACAGGGAACGACGTCCCCGACTGCGTATTCCGTTCAAAGAGTCACAGTCCTAACCCTTCTTTTTTGTTTTGCTTTGTGAACAGGTGGAACGGGCCGAAACAGGCGCAAACCAAAGACAAGCCCTCGCCGCAGCAGCGGGAGACGGAGATGGAGACCTTCCTGCGCAACGACACCCCCAAGGAGAACGGGAAGGCAGACGAGTACACGGTCATCTCTCTGGAGGAGCTGCCGGACAAATACTCGCAGTGACGAACCCCCGCCTCCCCACCCACGTCCCCCTCCCAGATGCTCGAAGAACTCATGGAACTCACAAGACTGTCCAACAGCAGCCGGGCTCGGGGATCGGAACGGAACTGCTACAGCTGCCGAGACCCGAAAACAAAACAAAAACAAAAACAAAAAAAACCCAACTTCTGAGCGCTTTCCCGCAGGTTGCCGAGCGACAATCACGGTCTATAACTCTCCGAAACTGCAGCGATGTTCTTGTTGGTTTATTTATTGCCATGTAAACTCTTTTAAATTAACCGTAAAGTGAATTTAAAAAAAAAAAAAAAAAATCATCTGGTCAAGTTAAGGCGTTTCAAACACGTCCGTAAAAATAACTGCAGTGTTCCATTCACAGTCTTCACGTTGTCGTAGTCATGTAAAAAATGCGATGATTTATTATTTTTTTTAACGTCTTTTTGTAATATAATTTCTTGGACTCTTTGTACTAACTTCCGAGCTGACTGGTGTCATGTATCGTAACTTATATTAAGCTGTTCTGTGGATTCGCTGTAAAGAAGTCGTCAAGCCCGCCGACCGGCGAGCTTTTTTCTCTTGACAACCCGACACGCCGCAACGGACGCCGTGGCGGGGAAATAAACACAACAGCAGCTCATCAATAAACATTTATTCATTGCCATTAATATTTACACACAGGTATTAAAACGTTAACACACTCTCGGTCCGTTCGGCAGGACAGACGACGTGTGTTCGCTTGCGCGCGACTGCTTCTCGGCGCCAAAGTCGAGATGCGTTGTTGTTGTTTGTTTGTATGTTTGTTTGTTTGTTTGTTTGTTTGTCCGTGGCATGGTACTT
>CAAKHG010043413.1:0-13112 GCA_901007715.1 Dactylopterus volitans
AATTTCGGGATCGGGAGATGAGGGAGGGGGACGTTTGGCGCAACGAGAGGACGCGGCCGACTTCCACATGCTGTTAAGTAGGTCAGCGCAGAAAGTAAATAAATTTCGATTTGACCTGACAGATTTCTGCTCTTTTTTTTTCTTTTTTTGCAGTGAATCAAGAGGTATCTGCAGAGGTAACGCGCGGGCGTTTGCTAACAATAAAACTCAAAAAGCCTTCGCCGCTTGTGTTTTTTTCGCGGCTGCAGCTAGACGTGGCCGGCCGGGGACCATCGCGGGAGAGGACTTTAAATCTTGATGTCGGAAAAAAGCAAAAAAATATCGCAGGCGCTCGGAGAGTTTTCTAAGTGGATCTGATACAGTATTGCGGAAATCGCTGGCTCGCTCCCTGCCTAATACCACTTTGTTTGTTTGTTTGTTTGTTTGGTGGGATCATAAACGGGAGGAGGAAGTTAAAAACTTGCAGTTTTCATATTGAGAATTTAAAGGTCACCCAGCAGGAGCGAAGAGCATCGGCTCGTCCCATCGAACATAAACAGTCTGATGGTGATTGCGGGGATCAGGAGGTCCAAGCAATGCAAACAACAAGCAGAATTTTCGATGAATCATTCATGCCTTTCTATCAAGATGCAATATTTATTTATTTATTTTATATTACGGCCGCATCTTAAGATCCTCTTCTTCCCCTGAGCTTAAATCATATGAGCTTTTCTTATTCTCAATCCCACAAAATTTGGATTGTTTGTTTTGTTTTCATCTAAAGCCTTCAGACTCTGCGGAGGATGGCAAACAAACAAAAAAACAAAAAAAATACATGCATTCTTCAATTTGGGCATAATTATGAGGCCTCTTCACTATAATTGACAGGCTGGCACATAAAGCACGAATACTTATTCAAGCTTTCAGTCAGTTCGGCTGTCCTCATCCAGCCCAGACTGCAAAGGTCACGCGAGGTCAAGTTTGACTGAAAGTTTAAGTGTACTTTAAAGAAAAAGGAGGAGGGAAAAAAAAAAAAGGCTTTTCTTTAGAGGATTGGGGGGGAAAATGCATACATGCATAGCAATGATGAATAATAACATCTCCATTTGGATTATGGCGTCCTTGAAAATATCTCTGGGAAAGGACGGCGGGTTGCGACTGCGCGGCGGCTGTGTTTAGATAAAGCGGCGGCGGGGCCCAATAACAAAGTTTCATTTTAATTTCAGCCTTACCTTCACACGCGCGCGCCCCGGCACTTTAATACAGATGCGATAAATTCCCCCGGCGTGCCCGCGAACGCCCGAGCACGTCATCGGTCATGTTTAAGATGCTTTCACACCGCCGCGCGCCGTGAAGTTTGGCGTGGCGTCGCAGCTCTGAAATCCAAGTTTGCGTGATATACATCATTGACATTATTGTGCCCCTTATTTTCCGAGCGTCTCGTCTCCTTGACTCAACTATTGTTTTGGGGGTTTTTTTTCCTTTCATTTTTCAGAGCGGGATTGTTTTTTTTTGTTTTTTGCCTCTTTACAGGCAGAATCCTTCTGCTCCTGTGAAGCGCTCAGCCTTTTCCGCTAAATCTAACGGTGTAACTGCTCGCTATAAATGGGCAGCGTCTGCGGCTGAGTTATAGGTTTCCTGCTGAGGAGAGAACTCTGAGAATACATTGCAACTTAAAAGGTGCCCGGTGGAGTTTTCTTGTAAACAAACAAAGTTGGGTTTACATTTATTGTTTCTCCCCGGAATGCATTAGGTGCATCCTTGAGGACTAACAAATGTTTGGGACGCATTTCCATACCCCCCCCCTCTCCCTCGTAAAACATTTCCAAAGCTGACTTTAATTCATTTATGCTTTTTTATCCTAAAGTATTAAAAAAAAAAAAATGCTGTATTTTTTTTACCCCCCATTCACATCCGCCTTCTTGAAGTCTCCCGCTTCACCACCTGCTCTGCTGCGTTTTATCACCGCCACCTGCCTCGGTTATGACGTGGCTCCCTCGCGAAAACTGAACACGGTGACCTTCACCGACGCGGGAAGGGATTCAGTTCGATAAATCGCGCCGATTCCGATGGTCGTGGCTGACTTGGAGGGTGCAGGGGAGCACATCTTCCAGCATGGAGGGCAGCCAGCGGCAGATATGCAATGTTTATATGTTGTTTAGGCACTGAGGGCCGTGAGCGTATCTTTAAAGTTGATTGCATGGCCGCTGATAGCTGGCTGCAGTGAAGGTGATAAATCCCGCCCCCCTCCATGTTTGTGATTAGGGCATGAACCAAACTGAAGGCAAACAAATTAAAAGTACGAGTCAAATAAACTTTTCCCAAAGATTGTTTTGTTTTTGTTTTTTTGTGAATTCAGGTATTTATAATCCCTCTGATGTGCAGTATGTTTGAGCGTTTCATGTTCTAAGAAGCCTCATTTTTATCGGTTATTTTGCGCCTTCATGATTGGCAGCTGGTGCAGCCGTTTACCGCCTTCTGCTCGAGATATCACGTAACTTTCTATCATCGTTATTCCCGTTTCACAGCATAAAAATAAGCGATCGCTCGCACTGGAATGGGCAGCGCCGTCTCCCGAATGATGTCACCAGCGCAAGGTTATATTTTCGCTTCGCTTCGGAGTCACTTACGCCAGCGTGCCCCATACTGCGGCGTTAGCATTAGCACAGGTAGCACAAACAGCTAAAATGAGCCAAACTCAGTCCTGCCGGCAGAGTTCGGCTCGGGACACGTCGGCCACCGCAGGTAATCGCGTCCGTGTCATATTCAATGGGTATGAACGGATAATGGAATTAAAGTCACTCATGAGAGTCAGTGAAAGCCACGCGATGCCATGCTGACATTCACCTGTCGTGTGTGTGCGCGCGTGTGTGTGTGTGTGTACGGTGAGTGAACATGGGTGATATTTACCCTGACAGAGGGACTTTTGATTTACGTAATCGGAGAGACCTGCACCCCTCCCTCCCTTTCAGTGCCTGAGGCAAAGTGAAGACAATGGTTTTGCCGCTGCACTTCAACTGCCCGTCAGTAGGTATCCGACCACCCTTACACACCCCCCCCCCCCACGACATAACCAGTGTCTGCCAGACTAGGATCTGGGTTGTAACGAGCAGACAGTGGCCCTGCATTAACGCTGACGCTAATGGGCCTCCACAGATCAGGAGCGCGGCGGTGAGCCCGGGGTCCACGATTCAAGCGGGGATTAGCAAACAGGCGGCGGCGGGAGGGGAGGAGCCAGAGAGACGCGAGCGCGGCGGAGAGGGCAGACGTCGGGACGAGAGTCGCTTTGACATGTAAAGCATTCCAACCGGAAAAAAAAGGATGTTGGAAGATGCAGGTGATGCATTGTTCTTTCACCAAAATCAGGCGCACACGAGGAGAAACATGCAGGTTTACAAGGTTAAACGATCGGAAATAGCGGCAGAGTTGATTGCGCTTCATTCAAGCCTTGCGGGCTACAACAATAAAGCATATTTTTGTCATTTTGAAACACTTCACACAATATTTTTGCACTTCGCACTTTTTTGACTGTATCACCACCTTACTCTACCAACGCAGCCAGCACAGCTTCCCGTCGTCATGGCAGTGGGTGCGCGCCGTCGGTACTCTTGTATGCCTTCTATTACCGCTCTATTTACATCTTTGATTTATTTATTTTTAGGACTCTGGCGGGGGCAGGGGGAGGAAGGGACTCGGGGGTTGCCGAGATTAACGCGGTCGATAACGCCGTTGCAAGCGGCGCGATTGCAGGTGAAAAGACGGTTAAATCGCAAGTCTTCTGAGGGTGTTCTTGCAGCATGAGGGGGGGGAGAGAGGGGGTGACTCTCGCTGATTTGTCTGACACTCACCCCTGCGTAGCAATTTGCTGCCTGTAAGCTATATTTACCCCCACAAACGCGCTTTCGGTCGGGAAACATAGCTGATGAGCACAGAACTAAATCAGGTAGATGGAACAGGCGAAGTGTGCGTGTGTGTGTGTGTGTGCGGGGTGGAGTGGGGGTGGGGGGATGCCGCTGCCGCCGCCGTCACACTCATTCGGTCGCTGATAAAATTATTCAGCATGAATTGTTGATGTCTTGGATAATTGCACGTTTCCATGGTTACGGTCTCGCCGAACGCGGCCTGCCCTCGGAACGGAGACGGAGCGCGAGACGGCGAGTGTGAGGCGGCGAGGCGCAGCCGGCTGAGTGACGCAGGGCCGCCGCCCCAGAATTGCAGCATTAGCAACCGTAGCATGAAGCGCTCGTACTTTGTTCCGGTATGTTTGCAGAGTGAATTCTGTGGAAAAAAAAATATTTGAAGAAAACTAAATTGATTTTTCATATGTGAAGTTGATAATATCATCGCAGTTGCAGTCGGTGAACGCAAAAAACTGTGTTGTGTCATAAATTCCTGTTTCAACAGGGGGCACCGTGATGGTTTTTTTTTTCAATTTATTTTTGTTTTTTCTAGTCACACCACTAATATAATCATCAGTTGTGAAAAAAAAACAAAAAAAAACAAAATAATGCCTAACTGCAGGGCAAGAAAATGAAAAAAAAATCAATCAAACTGTAGAGACAGTCCAGATAACGCTGCTCTCTTTTATCTTCACCCTTTAGCGTATGTTTGTTTGGCTCAGTTTAGCAATAAATCAGCCTCAGTAAATCCTTTTCTGGACATGATTTGGAATGTTTTTTTTTTTTTTTTTTATTGTCATTAGCTGCATTTCCCTGCTTCTTCTTCAGCCTGTCCTGCTGTTCCGAGGGCAGGCCGGGTGCCTACAGTCCCTCAACAAAAGTGGTTCTCCAGGGCGAGATGCCCCGGGGTTAATCGCAGGTTAGAATGCTAAATATGTCAAATATTCGATTCAGCTCATCATTTTTAATTTTGGCCGCCACATCATGACCATTGTTAGAGTTCTGTATGATGAATTTTATTTAAAGCATGAATGTGTTTGAAATGAGATCAAAACTTTTTGGCAAAAAGTGTCATTATTTCTGTTATTTAGGGGTGTTTTAAAATAAAAAATAAAAAAAAAACAAAACTTATGCATAGCAGATTTAATGCACTGGGTTCAATATGTTTCCATTTGGCCAGCACATCATGAGCATTGCTACTCTGCATAATAGTTTATTTAACCAAAACTTTATTCAACAAGCTCATAGGTGAGACACCCACAGCTGGAGTCATTAGTTATGTCATGCAATTTACATAAATACTGCAAATGCTGATCTATTATCACACTCCACATACTTTGAATTACTTCCCTTACATCATCCTGTGATCGCTTCATTGATTTGCACATTTCCAATCTGTTAGAAAACGGTTTATTTCAAACTACGGGCAAACGGAATACATTTTGAAGCAGCTGCCGGCGACACCGCCGTGCTCAGTTTCATTCATTCTCTGGCCATGGTCACTCAGCGGAGAACGCTCCTTTGTGCGGCGCGAGGAATGTCGGGAGTCAACGCAGCCGAAATGGAGTCGAGAGGACGGAAGTGAATGAGGTTTATTAGATACAGACGAATGGTATAGAATGGAGAGAGCAAAGAGAGAGACGGCGGCTCCCAACGCAGCTAGTTAGCTCCAAAAGCACCAACATGTCCTCCTCTCGACTCTGGTGGTAAATTAAGGGGCAGGGCCCATTTTCCTCAGTGGGAGCCTTAACAGGGAGGCTCTCATGCGTGGAGGTGAGCGACCTGATGGGTTTTCAGCCTGAAACTGTCAGTATTGTGTGTGTGTGTGTGTTGAGGGTGCGAGGGTGGGTGTTGAGGGTGGGGGCACAATGCACGGATCGCAAATTGAACAGGGAAAATGTAAAGAATGTGCAAATTTGACCCTTACAGGCTTAAGTGTGTATGTGCAAGTACGTGTGATATGCTGAATATGCAATATATATGTATACAGTGCTCACACTTATTAGACCACCACCCACTGTAAGGTTATGTATATTTCATGTTCACTGAGCTCGTCGACGTTTTTTTTTTACCATTTTGAACAGGAATGAGGATTTTGACATTTCCAAATTCCAGCCGGCTCGCTGGTCAGAAATTAATCAAGCATAACATTCAACCATTGAACCTAATGTTTATCTCCAGGAATGCCAGTAAATAAATATAATTTGACATCTTATGGCATCTTAAAAAAGAAAAAGTGCTTTATCATTTTTTTCAGGGTTTTTTTTTGCGAAAGAAAACACATAATTATACTCACATTTTAGCATTAAAAATATCATTTCAGTTAAAGAGCTTCTCCATACTGGTGGATTAAGCATTACAGAAACATCAAAAAAATTGATTTTGGCAATCACAAACGCGGCTAATTTAGGACAGCTGTGGCAACAACCTTGCACTGGGTGGTGGTCTAATACGTTTTTGTGAAGCACTGTACATATAAAGAGAGAGATGATTGTGGGCGGGATGAGGTGGGATTCTTCTGAAGTGACAAAGATGCAAATATGTAGAGCAGATTATCACAATTCCATTACTGACTCCTGAGTGGGAGTCCAGCCAAGTCAATTTTATATATATATTTATCTAGTGCCACCTGATAACAGGGGTTATTCTCAGGACAGCTCTCACACAGAGCGGGTCTAGACGGTTATGCAAGGAAGCGGAAAGGGGTTGAATAAATACTTAAAAAAAAGAGTGAGGCCAGTTTATCAGAACAACCAGGTAGCGGTGATGCTAAAGGATCATCAGAACCCCAAAATGATCAAACACACACATACGGCTGCAAAAGCTAAACACTTGAGGACTGTAGGTAATCACACACAGATGTAACAATAAAGGGGGAAGGAACGTAGCTTGGAATCGGAGTGCGTTTCCTGCATGTTGTTCTGTCGCGGGGCGAAACTACCCAGCAGATGAACGCCGCCGAGCCGACCCTGCGAGGGGACTCATTTGCGTTGAATATCAATTCAATGCTCAAATGCATTTCTGAAAGTGGGGGCAATTAACGGGCTAATTATCAGGACCGCGGAGAACCTTTTAATCAGGGGGAAAGCGCTTAAGTGAAAATAGTGTTGTCGACGTTGCCAGGATCAGGCTGCACGGGGGCGGGTGGGTTTTTCGGCTGCTGCAACCAGGACGTGACCTTCCTCTAAAACTTTCTGAGAGTCATCAAAGTCAAATTCCACTTGATTATCTTCACTTCTGCTGTACATGAAGTACACAAGAATACCTATACAAGAATTCAGGTTCTAAGGAAAAAAAAAAAAAAAAGAGTGGCAGTGAGCGATTCATATGCAAATGTGAGTATTCCATTTGCAGTATTTATCTAAACAGTACGCATGCAGCTTAACAGGCATAACAAGTTATGCACAGGTGTGAATACTGCAAGTACAACAGAATGCTAATGACAAGAGGTAACGTAACAGATGGAGGAGACTTCTAGATTTGTGGTTTTTAAGAAAAGATAACAAATTGCATGGTGGCTCTGAATGTGTGAATGGTCTGTATGTGTGTACAGCATGTATGATTTTTGTGTGTGTGTGAGACCCCTGCAATAAAACTGGCCACTTTTTCAAGGTGTGACCCGCCTCTCACCCAATGTGAGCTGATTGGCTCTGGCCCCAGCACAGGACGAGGCTAAAGAGGCTGAATATGGCCATTGTGGCTGTATGCGTCATGCTAACTTTGCACGACAGAGATTCATGGGAAAGTATGACTCATGCAAAACCGCAAGGACCCGCGTGAGCCTCCTGCAGCTGTCGAAAGGATTTGCACGTTGATGTTTAACAGGTAAACAAACGGTGTTGGCCATCTTGATTATGTTGTATTAGTGCACTAAGGATTGCTAATTAACACTAAATGCAATATTGGGTTTGGGCCGAGTTTCGTCATAAACTCGTCATAAAATAAAGTACAATCAAGCCCTTGAATGATTTTACTGCATTAAGTCAGGAAGTTTATGACCTTGTCTGGGTCAAAATATGCAGCATGTTGTTCAATTTTCATGATAATCCAACTTATAGTTAAGTTTTCATACTTCAGATGCATTTACGTTTCGGGAAATAAAATTCATCAATGATGGATGTCATTTTGTTGAATAATCTCAGTCCGCATCCAGACGATTCCACTAAATTTGGCTAAAAACTGGGATGATTAAGATAACAACCCACAATATTTCAGTCCTGGTTTATATAGAGACACCCTTAGTCACTGATGGCAGCAGGTAGTGCAGTTAAATACGACTGAATGAAGAAGTGACTGCGATCTGAAAACTGGACTTTTTTGAAGTGCGATCACACTCTGCTGAATCTGCAGCAATATAAAATCTAGAAATTTGCAATCACGTTTTTTTTTTTCCCAAATATGTTACCACAGACAACCAACTCTTTTAGTTTGTAAAAAGATACAACGGTGTCCCTCAGGGCTTCATAGACTCAATACATCAATACATCAAACCTTGAAGCAGATGGACTAAAGCAAGCAAAGACCACAGACCTGGTACCACTCCTATCAACTAAGAACAGGAAACTGGGGCCACAATTTGCACAGGCTAAGCAAAATTAGACAATTGGAGACTGGAAAAACGTTGCCTGCTCTGATGATTCTCGCTTTCTCCTGCAACATCCGGATGGTCGGGACAGAATTGGTCATAAACAACATAAAAAACCTGGACACATCCTGCATTAAATGAATGGTTATGGCTGCCACTGGTGTTGTAATGGTGCTGGGGATATTTTCTTGGCACGCTTTGGGCCCCTTAGTACCAATTTGAGCGTTGTTTAAACACCAGTCGATCCAGTCTGCTGCTGACCATGTCCGTCCTTTATGACCACGGCGGACCGCCTCCTTATGGCGACTAACGGCTGGATAATGCCACGAAGCTCGGATCATCTCAAACTGATGTGTTGAACATGACAGTGAATTCGCCGTACGCGGTCACCGGATCTCAATCCAACAGAGCCCCCGTGGACTGCGGTGGAACGCGAGATGCACGCCATCATCATACCAATATGGACCAAAATCTCTGAGCAGTGTTTCCAGCGTCCTGTTGAGTCCGTGCCACGAGGAATTAAGGCCGTTCTGAAGGCAAAAGGGGTCCAACGCAGCGCGAGCATGGTGGACCGAAGAAAATGGCCAGTGTCATTCAGCCACATTTCAGGGGACACAAGGCTTCATATTACATAACCAAAGAGAGCATTCCATATGCATGCCCTTCTCTGGATATATTAAAAAAAAATGAATAAAAAAAAACACCACCACCAAGTGCCAAATGATACTGGGGGGCGGGGTGAAGAGTTTAGCATCTTGAAAGGTTTTAATGAAAAGGCTTGACCATTTCTGGCACAGCAGACGCTATGTAAACACACTGACCCCCCAGGAAATATGCTAATACTCACTCCACAACAGGTCTGGTTCCAGTCTGAGGCTACAGAATATACAGCAGAAGCCTTATGTAAATCCCCCTCATGAGGACAAACAATGAATTAATTACACATTAAAACAGCAGAATGGTACATTTATGTATTTATACATTTTGTCTGCAGGATAGTCACACTGGTGTCGCCGCCTGAGGATGAATTTATCAGGCTGCTGGCAGCAACCTATGACATCACACTAATCTGTAAATTTAGTTAAGCCCAGTGGTCCATGCTGGTCTCTTATTTACCTTCTGTCATTTTCGTTCTGGCCACAGATCTGAGAGGCGTAACTCAGCGCGGACATCAATTTAATGCATTATTCTGTTTATTTTTGCTTTGCAAACATGCAAAGCCGCATATCAGCCGCCAACATCAATCTTCTCCTTATGTCATGAACCCTGCGTGAGCAGCTCCCTGCGGTTGCCGCGGATTACATCCTCTGGCAAAAAACAACCCACGGTGCGCTAATATGAGTAGGAAGACCAAGACCTACATTTCAGACATTTTGACCATATTCACACATTTTGGAATGATGCATTGCTTGAGGGGTAAAGTGAAGCGTCACTCAACCACATAACAAAAAACACAGGAAATACAAAACGAGACAGAACCACCTCGCAAACATTGGAAATCCATCTTGTTCTATGGCGACATGGACTAAAATGGAAAATTAATAACTGTGTGTATATATCCAACCACCACTGATGGTCAATGATAGTCAAGTGATACAATAAATTCCCCAGTTTGTGCTGGCCTCGTCTTTATGGACCAGCATGCAACATCTGCAAGCTCCTGTCCCTCAAAATCTTTGAAAAAGAGGCTGTCGTTCTTCCTTAACACCAGTGATGTCATCCGTTTCAAGAGTAAGAGCGCAAACGCCCTCAACATACCCATGAAAAGAGATGAATTTTCCTTTTATAGCTGAGCCATGTCTTCATACACCTTGCGCCTCTTTGTAACACTAAAATATCATGTCTAATAAAACGGTGGTGCAGAATACACACATTTATGGTTGGGCCTAAATTTGTCTTGGCACTTCAGGAAATAATTCAGCATACTTGGCATATTTGTCATGTATGGAACTTTAACTACATGCCGGCGCATAATACTGGAGGCCCTCGTGTTGTCGAAACGGGTAAGTTTTATGTCTGCGGCCATTTTTATGGTCCTACACCGAGCGTCTTTGCCTTCCATTATACATCAATATCCAAGCGCTAACAAGCTCTAGCAAGTTCTTTTCCCCCCCTTCTTCATGTGTCAGATTCAGGCTTCATCTCCCTAAAAAGTATGCGGATAATTAAGCGCTGGGGACACAATTAAACAGACAGGTATGTGTGCCTTTGAGTTAATTGACTGATTTATACGGGGTAAGTGTAAAGAATCATGTTGTCCGCATGGCTGCCCTTTCCGAGCCGCGTGTCCGCGCGGGAAACATAATTTATCTTTATGACGGCAGATACGCTCATCTGTTGCAGTCTGGAGGAGTAAACAAAGGTAATGGCGTCCTGCAATCAGACGGCAAACAGCATACTCATATATAATTACGCCCCTTCTGCTGAAGCGTGGATATTAAACGGTGCCCGTTTTTTTTCCAGCATTATCCTAACGCGTAGCCATTTGCGATGCAAATTTATGCTATAGACCATTTCTTCTAAAGTGTGCGTTATAGGAGTGCAAAATTAATCAAATCTGTGCCTGGTTAAACATGTGTTAGAGGCTTATGTGCATATACGTAGCTGCACGCTTGCCGGTCCGTGCAGAGCTGAGGCTCCGACTCCTGCTAATGTGGCGCTAATTGCTACTAAAAAGGTATATCGGAAAAAGAGGTTTGCTTTGGAAAAACTGATGCCCTTAGACGGGCGTATGTATTCAGAGCACGGCGCGAAACGCGGGTGCAGGCGGCGCAGGTGGGCACTGAATCATCGCATGTTGGTGATTATTCCGTAATGCGCACATGGGCCCTGAGTCCTGATTGGGTTTTTTTGTTTTTTTTCCCCCCGCTTATTGAATCACATGTGGCATTTTGGTGATAAAAGACCTCCCCCGCTGTGGGATCGATAAAGTAATACTGCCAGTACTTATAGATGCTTGTCTTTCCTTATGTTACTACAACACGGACTTCAGGGGATTTTGGAGACGTCAGGGGTTTTTTTTTCTCGTTTTTTTTGTGATACTTGCAATCAGTGATTCACATCAGGAGAAAAAAGCCGTTACACACATTTTAATTAGCGATTGATATGATATTATGAAGGTCATGTAAGATTATTTCATATTACTGCTTATATTGAGTATTTGTCATATGTAAAGAAGATGTCGGGGGGTTGGTGGGGGTGCTCGTCGTTGCTACGCGCCGCCCACTCACGGCTGAATGGCAAATCACCTCCTTATTCTCACATGGCTTCCACATTTTCTCTTTATACTTGGCGTTATTGATTGCGCATTTTTAACGAGCCCCCGATAAAAGCAAACTGTTTTTTTTTTTTTTTAGCAACGAAACCACAATAACAGGTCCATCACGCGGCCTTATTCTCCGTGTTTGCTTCTATCTACAAATCCCAGAGTCATTAAAAGACTGTGGGGGGAAGGCAAAGATGTACTATGTTTGACTAAAGTCGCTTTCAGGCCTGCATATAAATAAGAGTCTTTCTATCCAGCATCAGCATGCCGCTCGGCACCCCCTCCGCCCCCCCACACAACCACCAACCCCCCCATCGCCGTCTCATCAGCATTCAAATAAAGTGAGTCAGACACTTCCCAGTAAAGAAAACTGTTTGCAACACATCATGTTATTAAGCAGCCCAGATACCAGTCGGAGCGGATGTTTGCGCGGCGTAATGAAGTGGCGCTATAACAACAATGGTTACAGTATTATCATTGCTAATAAAATGCATTTTGTCAATGTACGTATGCGAATCAAGTCTTAATAGTGTGAATACTAATAAGAATGTCCCAAAAACTCAGTTCATGTATCCACAGATAGATAAATGAGATACCACGACCACTACTGATAATTGTCATTGTAGTATTATTATAAACAAGCATGTTGTCTCTCTGTATGCGAATGGATTTAATGTGAGTCTTAATAGTGCCAATACTAACTATAACGATTTTCCCAAACTATATATCTATACACACAAATTAATTAGATACGATGACTGCGACTAATAAAAAAAACATAATAATGATAATAACAACAGCTATTATCAGTAGTAGTATTCATCTCTTATTCATTTGCATCTGTAAATACATAAACTGAGTTTTGGGAACATTACTATTACTTTATTGGCACTATTAGAACTTACATTAATTCCATTTACATGCATAGAAAAAAAAAAATCATATCGCAACTAGAATGAGAACCAGATGGTCATCTAAAAAACGCCTCATTTCTTTCTGCGCATGAAAGCGTGTGAGATGAGGCCGCTGCCACTATTATTTGTAATACTCGCCGCAACAATAATCATTTCTGACACCGTTGCTCGGTGCTGAGGCGCTGGGGCGACCTCGCCGTTCCCAGCCTGAACGCTGATGTGCCGTAAGTGTTGGACGCGGCGACGCTGCGAAAAACGCTTCCCCTCATTTACGAGTTAAAGTCGCAGACGCACACTTGTCATGTAATTGATTGCGCGGCCGCTTACACGCCGGCGCTGCAACACATCTGGCTCCCCCGGGGGTGTGAATGCGGTTCACTCTGGTCAGAACTGGCTGGTTTCATGCACGCGCAAACACACACACACACGCACACCCCTGAGCTTATTAAACTTGGAAGAACTCTTCATTG
>CAAKHG010043414.1:0-11534 GCA_901007715.1 Dactylopterus volitans
TTTTTTTTTAAATTTTGAAGTGGAGAAAATTTTAACAGTTTATATACATTGACTGAAATTAGCGATTCTAATTGGCTCTGAATCCCAACTGTTCTGCACACTTGGCCGGTTAAATATTGTTGACGTTGCTGCTGCTTTGGTTGCCGTGGTGATTAAGGTTCATGATGTTTTACCCTGCCACTCAGGAGATCTGCACATGGAATATTATTAATGTAGATAATGAATTTTCTAGAAGTTTTCGATGCACCTGGATACGAATGAAAACTTCACCATGCAGAAGGAATCAGCATTTGTGTGTGTGTTTTTTTTAAAAAAGTGGCACCATGTCGTTCTAAATAAATTCGAATTCCCAAATTTTCTGTTACTGACAAATTAGCTGATAAACCAATGGCTGGGTCATTACGTCACATTTTCTGAGAGCTGCCGCTTTCTCTTGTCTCATCAGTAAATAAATGACTTAATAATTAAATGAATAAATAAATACTGAAGCAAGTTGGAGTGGCTTTGAGACTGGCATTTGTTTTTGTAATTTTCTGCATTAAAAAAAGAACACAAATACTTCTGTAACATAAACTAATAATTTAAAAAAAAATTAAAATCAGTTGGTAGATTAATTTGAATATTCGATTGCTGTTTTTAAATATGATGTCCCGGTGCCTGCGTGGACCGACCTGACCCGGACGAGCGCGGGCGAGCGCACTCAATTTCTCGCGCCATTATGAATATTCAGAGCGCGGCGGCTCGTGGGAAGGTGCCGCCAGGCGCCGACGCTCCTCCTCGCTGGGCCGCGATGCCGCTGAGCTCCCGGACCAGCCTCCAGCCCGCAGAGTCCAGGAGCCGAGTCCTCGCCACCAGCCTCCGAGCCCCAGCCGAGCCCCTGCCTCGGGTGCGGAGGACGCCGCAGCGCACCGAGGAGCCTTCAGCGCGGCCGAGCGCGGCCGAAGCGGGCGGGACGATGAGCCCCGGATCGGCCGCGGGGCTCCTGGCGCGCCTGCTGCTTTTGCTGCCGACCGCCATGAGGGCGCAGGCGGGTAAGTTCGCTCGCGGCGGGACCCCGAGCTCGCCGCTGGAGCACGGTGAGTCCAAGTCTGGTCGTTTTTTTTGGTCTTGTTTTTGGTTTTTGTTTTTCTTCCTCTCCTGGAAGAGACGAGTAAATACATGAGCAAATCAAACAATTTATTCAAGCAGTCACAAAAGTGCAGTTCTGGAGCCCTCCAGCTCTTGTTTTGTCCTCATGGAGCTGCCCTGCCTGGTGTCACCAGGTGATGCGGACTGAGGTGGCCAGGTTGTCTGCGGCTCTGACGTCACCTGACCATGGCTGCCGCCTCAGCGCCGCGTCTGCCCGTCACCGCCGTGTCGTCCTATCGCCTCTCACTTGACCCCTGGGGTCAGCAGTGGGGGTTAGGGGGTCCCCCGCCGGCTTCCATCTTTGGCGTTGCACTCTTGCGGCCGTATGCTTTCACGGTCGCGTTTCCACAATCTGTCCCCGCGCCGTCGACTCCACGGCGCCGGCCGTTTCCTCCTTATCTCTGTTTGACCCCTTGGAGTCTCTTGGCGTGGCCTCCTGATCTTGAGCCGACCATTTTCCCGCCCTCGGCTCAGCGTTGTCTTTGCTTTTTTCTTATTTTTTTTTTTTTATGGGACTGAATTTCAAAGACTCCGGAAAACAGCAGCATCCCGACTGACTGTTTTGGATAATGCGCGGAGCTAAAGCATGGAAACGCAAGTTGAATTTATCAAGGCCGAGTCTTAGAATCGTCTCTCTTGTGATCACAAGCCCCCGTTCACGCAGCCTTTAGCCGTGTTGACATGAGACCGAGGGAAATCGCAGATATCACTAATTGTGGAACTGACGCTCTGGAAATGTGTGTGTGTGTGTGTGTGTGTGTGTGTCTGGGTTCAGGTCGCTCGCAGTTGCGAATGTCCCTCCTCCAGCTAAGAACGTTCACATGATGACAACAAACAACATGGCCGCCCACATCTCTGCAGGAGGTTGGCTAACGCTACGTGGCTAGCTGGAATGCTAAGCTCGCGCAAGCTACGCGGCAATTTGATTTGAATTGATAGATGAAACACAGGCTGCTGAGTCATGTTAAAGGACATGAAAGGTGGCGCATAACCTGGCGTCTTTTGCCAACTGAGCAATCCTCTCTGGAGTCGCTGTGACGGGCTTATCGGAGCTTCTTCTTGCTTTTTATGATATGACTCGACGTGTCTGAAAATGGACCTCCTAAGAGCGTCCGCAGTCACGTCCTGTTTAGAATTTCATCGCTGGTATGACGCCGCTACGTCTGGCTCCAGCTCAGGTCTTCATCATCATCGTCAAAGAGGTTCTTCTCTCAATCTTTTAAACCCCTCAGTTCTCACAGATTACCAGTTTTCTATGTCAATAATTTGGCCTTTTTTTGTGGCATGGTCTTAGTTTTTGGTTGCGATCTCAGTTCAGGAACCTGTGAAATAACTAATTAATTGGACTAGAAGGGTCCTGCATATGTAGCTGCAGGACCCGGAGCTCTCAGGCCACCTGTTATGGACCAGCACTGACACTATACTCCAGTACAGTAGACCCACAATGTTCTGCTGGACCCGGAGTCCCAGATCCGGATCTGAACTGCCAGACTGTCGGACGTCCCTGTGATAAAATCCCTGATTTTCGGGGAGGAGCCCGGTCGGAGGAATGACGTGACATTTGAAAAGCGGCATAAAAGTCACTTCCCCTCATCATTACTTTTTCATCCGGCAAAATACTTCAGTTACTTTTTGAAAGAAGAAACTAGTAACTGCGATTAGATATTTTCCAGAACCTCCCCGTCGCAGCCGCTTACATGCAAGAGGCAGAATAAAAGGCGGCAGTTTGATTATTGGCATTGTAACTGTCTTACTCTGTTCATTTTATGCCACTATTGTGGTGTAACTCTTAATAGCTCAAGAACACAGATACAGCAAAAAAAGAGGAAGAACCATTGATTGGCACAGAACATTTACATATATAAATTAAAATCACGTTTCCGCTCGCCTATTGTGACCAGGGCTTAGATGACGTAAATAACAACAAATATCCAGTGTACCATTGATCAAAATAATCTATACGTCTAAACAGGCCGTATCCCGGTCGTCCATGCCAAACAACCTAAGCGCTATAAATAAAAATCGCCCTTTTCTGTTTGGTTTATGCTTGGCTATAAACGTCAACGCCCTCACGCTCGTCCAATCAACCGAAAGTTAACAGTCGATGGTGCAACACAGCAGAGGAGGCACAACCAGATGGCGCCGATAGCCATCGGTCGTAAAGTGGCGGCAATCGCATTGCCGTTTTTGCTTCATCCAGCTGTTTGTACACAGATTCCTGATTTAAAGGTGTGAAAGGATGATTCACCTTTAGTACAGTCATCTTTTTCATCTTCTAACTGCCAACCCGCCATTAGTTGCTAAATGTAACGAGTCCTCATATTCTATAAGGTTACGTTTTGTTTTGTTTTGTTTGTGTTTTTTTTTTTTTTTTTTTTTTTTTGATCAGATTTGACATTAACTTCCAGAAGTTTCTCCCGAGCACAGAGCAGCTGGAGAGCGGTCGCGTCTGGCCCGCGGAGAGGCCCCTCCCGCGTGTCGATCATTGGTATTGACATGTCCTGGCGGACATCCAGAGCTCATGTTGTCTCTCCGGCCGGCGCCGGCAGTTCCCCCTCCAGAGTGCGCGCCGGGCGGCCACGCGGTCCTCCAGAACCCCTATCGCAGCACCGCCTTCAGCTCAAGCTGGCTGCAGCAGTCGTCCCTGCAGGACTTCATCTGCGACCACTCCCTGGCGCCAGGCTGGTACCAGTTCCAGATCTTCGACAAGCCGGCCAGCATGCCCACCCGGTGTGTGGAGGTAGGCGTGCCGCGGGGGACGCGTTTTTTTTTATTTTTTTTCCCAGGAGCTATCAGAAACATCTGCTGAACTGTGTTGCTGCGTTTGAGTGTCAGGTCTGCTTGACGTCACCAGCAGATATGTTGGAGATCTGTTCTATGGATGTGCACGCACTTTTCCTCCTACCCAAACAAATATTCATGAGAATCTGTTATGAAAATTATTCGACTGACATCAGAGTAATGTATTTTCTTTTCTTATGGAACGGTGCAATCGTCAAAACAATCGGTGAGTTAATTCTGCTGCTAATGCATCTTCATACTGACCTGCAAGAGATGGCGGCGTGGAAATTATGTCGGGAAGTAAGCTGAATTGTAGCGACGTTATATGCAAAAACACTGTCAAGGATCCAAGAGTGCAATAAATTAGAGGTATTGTTTTTCACTTCAACCTGCTCCCGAGGACAAGCGCGAAAACTATCTGGCCGTTTTTAACCTAACTTGGTGTAGAAGGCTGCATGAAACCCATGAAAATTTTAGGCTGATTAATTAAACCTAATGGAAATATTATATTACATTTGGATTGTTGGAGGTTTTTCTGAGAACCCTTTTGTCATGAGGATTACATGAGACAAATACTGGACTGTTGACCACACTTGGTGCAGGGGTTGAGTATTGGGTGAAGAGATAAGCCATCGAATTCTGATTCAGTTTCAGAATCCGCTGGAGGCTCCACTGCAACTTCAGGACTACTTTTGTGTTGTTTCAGAAGTCTCTCTTGATCAGGCTCAGGCATCAGGATCCCTCAGGGACCTCACGGTGGCAGCTATTTGCCAGAGGAGATGATTAGCCTCTCATGCAGCGTCTCATGGGATCCCAGTTGTATTTGAGCTACAAGTTCACATAGCCAACTGTCTGATGTACAGATGCTAAGATGCTGCCAACAATTTATATCCATATGGCTTGGAAAGAGATTTTTCTGGGAAGAAACTCCCCGGACTTTCTACGAATTTCTTTATCCACAGAAGTGATCACATTTTAATTTACATTTCAAATGTCGCCACACGATTAGAATTTTTCAACTTGTTCTATAAAAACACGTGCATGGCCGCACAGTGTCTCTGAGCTATTTTTTTTTCCGACTGTGACCTCAGCCAAAGGTTGCAATATTCTCATGGCCCCAGCGGTTGAGGAGTTTTTCGTTTTATGCCATCAATCATTTGTGTGCTCTTTTGAGCAGCACACGGAGAGCTGCCGGGGTGCTGATGCGTTCGGCGTTTTAAAATAACTTATCTGGGAGCACCAGTCTGATAGGACTCATTGCTCCATGCAGACTTGCGGACACACGACCATCCACGTGTGTGTCCCCATATTTGCGATGGCAATTGTAAGGAGAGCTGGAATGTGTCTCATTTCCTGTGGGCTTCCTGCTGTGAGGAGCCTGCGGGATCCATATGAAGTGTCAGCCCCCCCGCCCCTCGGCCTTCCCAGGGCATCACCGTCCACGGCGCTGGGCGGAGCGAGGAGGAGAGCAACGCCGTGAACACTTGTTAGATAGCAGGGCCGAGTCTTCATGACGGCGATGGATAAACTGCACATCCGAGAATGAAATGCCTGTCGGCCAAAAAAAACCGCGTGTGAATGCTGAGAGCTGCATCAGATTTTTTTTGAAGCAATGCCGGAAATGGCTGAATTGATTTTGAAAGAGCGTGATTAGCTATGAAACCCAAAAAGGCAAGATCATCGTCGGAGCTTCATTAGCCGAGATTATGGCTGAGCAGCGGAGCTTTGTTTACATCAAAGCTGGACATTAAAGCCTATTTAGTGGCCTCAAAGCTTGATGAGTGACGTCGGTGCCTAATCGGACGAAATTAAAACTGGAGCTGATTACGTGACAGCTTAATCAGATGAGATCACAGCTCGAAACAAAGGCTTCATCAGCCGAGATCAGAGCTCGATTAAACTGGCGTTGGAACCTGAGCTGAAAAAGCCGAACTTTTTGGTACTCGGAACCACACCTCTGCGCAAAAACACGCAGGGGGGGAGAAAAATGGCAACGACAATGACATAAAAAAAAAAAAAAAAAAGAAAAACAGTAGTGCGGATGATGAGGAGATATTTGAAAGTCTCGTTCAGCACAGTCGCCCACTATATCTATAATGTGCGTGCAGGTGAACCACTGTGGGACCCAGGCTCCGGTGTGGCTGTCCCTGGGCGAGGGCGAGTCCCTGCCAGGGCCGCTGGAGGCCAGGCAGCTGACGGCCTGCGCCGCCTGGCAGTTCTTCCCCAGCAACAGCAAGGACTGCTGCCTGTTCCGCATCCCGGTCACCGTTCGCAACTGTGGAGGCTTCTACGTCTACTTGCTCCAGCCCACTCAAGGATGCATGGGATACTGCGCGGAGGGTGCGGACCAGCAGCGACGTTAGTCAGACCCCGTCTTTGAGGTGCCCCTGTATTTACGATCGACCGCCGTTCCTTCTCTCTCTGTTCTTTTTGACAGCGACGTCAGACGCCTCACCCGCGGCGGCGCCGACCTGCGGCCCCGGCCAGGTGGACGTCGCTGGAACGTGTACAAGTGAGGAGCCCGTTGCTGCGCTTGTGGCCTTCGCTTGTCTCCTCGTGTTAATTCGAACACCAAAAAAAAAACAATCGCGGGGGGTCACGGAGTTGCCATGCGGTCAGGAATGCACCGCCGGGCCCCCTCGCTGCTCCTCTTAATGAGCTGAGCATGTGTCCCGGCGTCTGCTGGGCCTCGTCTCCATAGCGACAGCCCCCGGGCCAGGTTGTGAGTCATGCCAGGGCCGTATTTTTTTTTAGGACGCTGGCAGGACGGAGGCAGGTTGAATTAGATGAAAAATCACAGCTTTAAGTGGTGGAACCCAGCTTCCTGTTCACACACATTTTTGAATGGAGGTGATCAGATTGTCTCGGGAGAGCCAAGACAAACTTTTGCTGACCGTAATGACAAAAGCTGACGCCAGATTTGTCTGGAGCTATCGGACTGATATCTAGCAAGCGTCGTCAGTGGTTTTGATTTCGCACGCCGCAGTCGCATGTTGCTGCTACGAACCCGACTCATCCCCACGCCGTTCCTCCAGCCCAGCAGCCCCCCGCTCCCACTGCGCCCGTCATCGTCTCCGAGGTGATGGGGAACAGCGTCTACCTCAAGTGCAGCTTCGAGAGCCGCTCCAACAGCTCCCTGGGCTTCGTGGTGGCCTGGTCCCGCTCCTCATCTTGGGGTGCCAAAGAGGAGCTCAAGCAGGAGACCACCGTCCAGACGTTCGCCTTCATCGAGGTGGACGGCCTCAACCTCCGCCTGGGCGACAAGGTGAGGCGGCAGGTTTTAGCGACGCTGATTTGAATTTTCTGGGACAGGGGATGGCCAAATAAGGCAGGGCCACGTTTGCTGAAAGAACATGGCAACAGAAGCCTTATTCTTCAGCGTCAAACATGTTATCCAAATCCTTCTTCTTCTTCTTCTTTGAGCTGTTTGTTTTACTGGTTGGAATTTCAATCTTCCATTCAAAGCATTTTTCAGCATTTTTCTGCTGGAATTGCCATTATGTTCAGAATGCCATAGGTCGGGAATTGTATTGTATTGAAAAGGCTTAATTGGGGTTTGTTTAGCATTGGGGTACTAAAAAAAAAAAAAAATTAGTTGGCTTTAAATTTGCTTAATTGCTCTGAGAAATGCTAGCCACAGATGCTAGCAGCCATGGCTCTGAGTCTCCCCGCTAGCATGATGTCACCAAGTTCACGCAGGTGCTGGACTGGTTATGTACACAAAAGGTGAGCTCAAAAAAATAAATGAATGATTGACTGTATAATAAACTAAGCTAATGTCATCTTCATATTTACAAAATGAGCTCAAGTTAGCTTTAGCTGTTTTGCTGTCTTTGGCTATGAGTGTATTCGTGCCGGGCTAAAGCTAAAGCAAATGACAGGGATCAACACAAACAGTCAGGACTAACCTACCATCATTTCCAGCTCATATTAATCGAATATCCAACAGCTAATATTAGTTGAAGAGATCTTAAACGTTGCATGATTGTTACTATTGTGCTAATAACGGACCGTTGGAAAATTGACCTCATTCGACCACTGTTGCACTTAAGCTTTTGGAACGTGAAATCACGTTTATCTCGCCTTTAAAATCAAACGTTATTTCAGAATTAGCACTTAAAAAAAAAAAAAATATATATATATATATATATATATATATATATATATATATGCGTTGCATGCGGAATAAAAAAATGTCAAACATTCTGTATGTCAGGTTTTCACAGGGGAGGTAGTCCACAGAGAGATGAAAATATCTGGAACACTTGTGTTTGATGAATCGATTAATATTTTTCTGCTGCACCGTTTCTCACTCGCTGTTGTTCTGGACGTAATAATTACCATATAAATCAAAGGTCAGCTGTCAGCACGTCGTTGGTTTTACGGCATGTGCGGTGTGCGACTAAAACCTTTTGCTCATCCAGCATGCCCCCCCGCCCCCTTTATTTGCTCCCGCGTCACTCCTGCTCGCTCTCCCCTGGATGTGCTGCAAGGAACCCTTCTGGGAAATTAAACAAATGTTGTGCACATTAACGTCCAACAAAAGAAAGACAAACGACTGGAAGCAAATCTCACCCGGTCCTTCCCCCCCCTTTTCCCAGATTTACTGCTCCACCTCCAGTTTCTTTTTGGACTCCCCAGACATCCGTGGTGCCTCGGCGGAAAGTCAGGAGTTCTTTGCCGGGATCAGGGTATGACGCGATTATGTGTGCGCTTAAACTCTGCTGCTCCTCAGCGTTTGCCTGTTCGCGCCAACGTATCTTTGCATGCAGCTGCGACCGGAGGCGAGCGACGTATCAGAGGACGGCGGGCTCTACGAGCTGATGGTGGAGAGCACGGTGCCGGTCCCGTGTCTGGAGGAGGCGTCTAGCCCGGAACGCTGCACTTTGACCCTGCGGCTCAGCACAAGCAGTCAAGGTGAAGCCTCTCCGCAAGATAATGACGCAATGACCGGGGGACGGCGATGTCACAAATTCAGTCATCACGTTCCTGCCCCTTTTAAGATCAGTTGGCACCACAGGTGGCCCTCGTCGGACGTGCCTGCACGCGACTTTCATGTGATCGCGAAAGCGTCTGCTTATGCTCATGAAGCCCGGTCTGTGTTGCAGATGAGGTAGCGTTAGGCGCAGATCTGGCCCTCTCGTCCTGCGTGGCGGATCTGGCCAGGGGCCCCTGCAGGGAGGGGGTTTGTAGCCGGGCCCGGGTCCACTTCAGCCCCGTTGCCGATTTTGTCAGGGACGGCAACAGGACGACCCAGATCTCTGTCAGACCCATCGTCGCGCCGCGCAATTTTGTGTGGAATGGATACTCACCAGAACCCGCTCAGGTAAACAAAAAACTGGTGGAACTTCACGGAACCTGTGGATGGTTCATTGATTCGCAAGGGTCAGATTTCTATGTGTCACATAGTTGTTTCATTCGTAAGGGTCAGATATCCATGTGTCCTTTTCATACTTTTTATGATTTTTATCTTCGAACTATTTTACATGACCCCGTGGCATCATGGGTTGATACATGTTAGAAGTCCACTCCAAAATATGTTTGCTGACGCACTTGATGCGCGAGATACTAGAAGGAAAAGTGTAAAGTCTCTCTGTGGTGGCTGAAAATCTAATTTCACGAGCCATGAGCAAGACTCGTGACATCACAAGTGTGGCACGGAAACCTGAACCCTACTCTGCGCAAAAACTGAGAATTGGCTTGACGGTGAAACGGGTGACCGCCTGTAATTAGAGGTAAAATCTGTGCAATTAAAAAAAAAAAAAGAAAGAAAAAAGAATTTAATGTGATAATTATACCTTCTTTTTCCTGTAAAAGCCATGTCAGACACACATTGAGTATTTTTGCACACCCTCATATGTGAGTGTGCCATGAAAAACCGACTCTGGATTCCTGTTTCTGCTGAGTCGTATCTCAAGTGTCCTGTCTTCAGAAGTGGTCTCTGATTTTCAGATAAAGGTGAAGGACGTCCCCTCCGCCTACTGCTACTCCTTCACCGATCCCCACGTCATCACGTTCGATGGCAGGTACTTCAAGCCTGTGTTCATCCGGCGGAGCAGGATACATTTGCTGAAAATGTTCATTAGGTCTATGAGACTCGATTGTGCTTCTTCAGCTCATGTTGGAACCCTTCCAACTATTTTTTCTACCCTTTATACTCTTAAAATATTAAGCTTTTCTTCACAAAAAAAAATTACAATGTAGTCAATTCGCCACACTTCATCAACTATTAAACTCCTGTTCTGCTTTTTCATATCTCTTTTGGTTTTTGAATTGTTGTTGTCTAAACTTCTTAAAATGTTACGTTTTTCGGGGGGGGAATTTCCCCCCCCCCCCACAACATCATCAGCCATGTTCACTCAAGTGTATGACATCATACTTAGCATTAATTTAGCAATTTCCAGTTTTCAACAATTCCATTCATCTCTAAAATGCTTTTTTGAGTTTTCTATTGACATTGTTGTCTTATTTAGATGTGAAAAACTTTGACTGTGATGGAGAATGATGTCACAACTACAGAGATCAGCCATAACATTATGACCACTGCATGTCTATCATAGGATATAATGCAACATTCCTGCAATAAATTCTTCCTTCCGGGGGCGATTTTAAGTTGAATTTTTTATTGAGTCTATTTGAGAGAGGTGCTGACATATTTGAATGGTTGTTATTGGGACTGTAATTTGTGATGCTGTTGGATTTAACTGAGAAATGTCCCAAATAATTTGTCCCAATAACTACCATTATCAGCTATCATCAAATATGTCAAAAAGATTAAATAAAAATTCAGCATAAAACTCCTCCTGAATGGGAGAATTTATTGCAGGCCTTCTGCATGCTGTTCTGTGGTAAACGTGCAGTGGTCATAATGTTATGGCTGATTGGTGTGTATGGCATCTTCGAACCAGCGTGCACTGGAATCAACAGTTCAGTAAAACAAAATCTGTGAATACCATGTCTGTTTATCCACAGATTCTATGAAAACTACCAAATAGGCACCTTCGTTCTGTATAAGAGCAGCCTCTGGCCGTTTGAGGTGCACGTCCGCCAGTGGGAGTGCGGGAGCGTGGTGCACGCCGCCTCCTGTGCGTGCGGCGTCGCGGCGAGGGACGGCAGCAACGTCATCGCTTTTGACATGTGCAACGGGGAAATGGGCGAAACCAGGCCGCACCTCTCCGTGAAGGGCAGGGACCTGAGCAAGCGCGGCATCCGCATCGCGGAGTCCCACAGCGGACGCAAAGTCACCGTGAGTGAGGACGACTCAGCAACAGTTCCAAAATTTCATTAAATTAAATTAAATTAAATTTAATTTAATCATTGCTTTTGGACTAACACAACTGAACCCAAATTGGGGGAAAACTGATACTTCAACTATGAGACAGAGGCTTTAAAAGAGGATGTTACTTACTTTCATATTGAGGCTCCGATGTGAAGATTGAGATCAATTTATATCTGTTTTCTCGATGTAAACAAGATGTGATTTGAAAAAGAGTTTTGTGCTGGATCTATTTCTCCCTCCGCTGGTTTCCTTGATGATGAAATTGAGTAATTCCTGAAATTGCTCCTTTTAAATTGCTTGGCAGCTTTGAAAGGGGAAAAAAAACGAGGAAATACAAGTAAAAATA
>CAAKHG010043415.1:0-12500 GCA_901007715.1 Dactylopterus volitans
CGAGCGTCTGCATTACACACACACACACACACACACACACACACACCAACCCCCCAACTGGTTAAATGCCACGCTAAGATAAACAAACAGTCTGATTTGCTGTAAATACGCTTGCGCACACACACGCACATGCAGACACACACACACACACAGCGCAGCGCAGCACAGCAACACCCGGCATGCAGCAGGCGGCGAGCGTGTGGCCGGACCCCCGTGGGGCTGGTGGTACCTATCTGGCAGGTCTTGCCGGTCCACTGAGGAGGGCACAGGCACTCGTAGCCGTTGTCCATGTCGATGCAGGTGCCGGCGTGGGCGCAGGGAGACGAGGCGCATTCGTCCGTGTCTGCAGCACAAGCACAGCGCGCAGGTTAATGTGCAGCCGCTGCAGCCGCTGCAGCTGCGGGGAGGTTAAGCAGCTCCTCCCCTTCAGGTGCCCTCGAGTCCTGATGGGCTGACCAGACCCACGCATGACTTAGTTTGGACCACATAACTACAGACTGTATATAAGCACAAACTGTATATAACCACAGACTATATAACTAGACTGTATATAACTACAGACTGTATATAGAATAGAATAGAATAGCCTTTATTGTCATTGTACAGAGTACAACGAAATGCAACGAGTGCAACTTCCTTTGGTGCATTTTTAAAGAGCATAAAAAGCAAAAACTATAAAATATAAAATATATTACTACTAAAATATAATTAGACTGTATACAACCACAGTGTGTATAACCATAGACTGTATATAAACATGGACTGTATATAACTATAGATTGTATATAACTATAGATTGTATATAACCATAGACTGTATATAACCACAGACTGTATATAACCACAAACTGTATAGAACCACAGACTGTATATAACCACAAACTGTATAGAACCACAGACTGTATATAACCACTGATAGTATATATCTATAGACTGTATAGAACCAGACTGTATACAACCATGGATTGTATATAACCACAGACTGTATATAACCATAACTGTATACAACCATAGACGGTATATAACCACAGACTGTATATAACTACAGACTGTATGTATTTTTCACTAGCATGGAGGGCGGCGCGGGTGGCGTATCCGGGTGTGTGAGCTCGTCTTCTGGTCTACAGCCGGTATCATCTGGGTTCTCGTACTCACCTTTAGCGCAGGTGGGTCCCGACCAGCCGGCCGGACAGTGGCACTCGAAGCCGGCCGGGACTTCGTGGCACGTGCCGCCGTTGGCGCAGGGGTTGGACACACAAGCGTGCTCGGCTGCAGACACACAAACAGGAAGTCAGGCTGGGCCTCCGCGTCGCCGTGGCGGCGGCGGCTGTGGCGGCGCCGCGTCTCACCGATCTCGCAGTTCTTGCCAGAGTATCCGTCCGGACAGGCGCAGTTGTACTCGTCCGGCTCCGTGTTCATGCACGTCCCGCCGTTCTTGCAGGGCCGGTTGGTGCCGCAGTAGTTGAGATCTGCACAGCAACAGACGCCATGAGCACGCCGCCGGCGTTAGCGAGCGCTAGGGAGACGAGGCGGCGCTGACCTTTGTTGCACAGCAGGCCGCCCCAGTTCTTCTCGCAGCTGCACTGCCAGGGTTCCGTGCAGGTGCCGTGGACGCAGCCGGGGTACGGCAGGCACTCGTCACACAGCGGGCCCTGCCAGCCATAGTTGCACCTGCAACACACGCCGCCATGACATCATCCACCATGACATCATCCACCTTAACGTCATCTACGCTTTATTTGCTTCCTTCCTTCCTTCCCTCCTCAGTCCCTGTCTGCTTCATGAGGCCTCCGAACTATAAAGACTCTTGTCTCTGAAGCGCGTCTCACTAAACATGTCTTGCGTTGTATGCGCAGGCTCCGCCCCCTCGTGCCGCCGCTGATGATCAGAGTTCAGCGGGTGCAGCAGCGTCTGCCTCCATTTTCCAGTGAAATAAAAGTGTCACCCTTGCGAGTCTGTTCTTATTTACAGCTGCAGCCGCAGGGAGAATCACAGACGCCGAGCGGAGACAGACGCCAGCCAGGAAGTTCGTGCTTCTGCGAGGTGTGAAAGCTCTGAGGGGCGCTCGCCACCCGGCAGCACGCCGCCGCCGCCGCCGCCGCTGCTTCATTAAAACGCCGCAGGTGTCAAAAACCGAGAGAAGATAGTTAATCTGCTGGAGGAGGAGTCAAGTAAGTGATGATCGCTCCAGAGATTATGTGTGAGAGAGAGAGAGGGGGAACGAAGAGAGAGAGGGAGAGAGAGCGTGTGTGTGTGTGTGTGTGTGTGTGTGTGTGTGTGTGTGTGTGTGTGTGTGTGTGTGTGTGTGTGTGTGTGTGTGAGTGTGCAGCTTATCAAACCACAATTCTCACAAAGTTCCCATCTGGCATCATCAAAATTGTAATAAAAGTATCAACAGTGTTGAATCAAATTGAATTTAAAAATTTGGTGTTTCGCAGCAGTGTTAGCAGTGTTAGCAGTGTTAGCGATGGTGGCGTTAGCGATGGTGGCGTTAGCGATGGCGGCGTTAGCGATGGCAGCGTTCGTGGTATCAGTGTAGGCTGTGTTTGCGATCGCTGCGTTTGTGGTGTTAGCAACGGCTGCGTTAGTGGTGGTGGCATTAGTGATGGCTGTGTTAGCGATGGCTGCGTTAGCGGCGTTGGTGTTGTTAGCGGTGGTGGTGTTAGCGATGGCTGCATTAGTGGCGTTGGTTGTCTTAGCGATGTTGGTGTTCGCAATGACGTTGGTGGTGTTAGCAATGGTGGTGTTAGTGGCGTTGGTTGTGTTAGCGATGGCTGCGTTAGTGGCTTTGGTGTTGTTAGCAATGGTTGTGTTAGCGATGGCTGCATTAATGGCGTTGGCTGGTGTTAGTGGCGTTGGTTGTGTTAGCGATGGCTGCGTTAGTGGCTTTGGTGTTGTTAGCAATGGTTGTGTTAGCGATGGCTGCATTAATGGCGTTGGCTGTGTTTGTGATGGCTGCGTTCGTGGCGTTGGTGTTGTTAGCGATGGTGTTGGTGTTAGCGATGGTGGTGTTAGTATTGGTGGTGTTAGCGATGGTGGTGTTAGTGATAGCGGTGTTAATATTGGTGGCGTTAGTGGCGTTGGTAGTGGTCGTGATGGCTGCGTTCGAGGCGTCGGTGGTGTTAGCGATGGTGTTGGTGTTAGCGATGGTGGTGTTAGCGATGGTGGTGTTAGCGATAGCGGTGTTAATATCGGTGGCGTTAGTGGCGTTGGTTGTGTTCGCAATGGCTGCATTAGTTGGTGGTGTTAGCGATGTTGGTGTTGGTGGCACGGACTAGATCTTACCCCCTAATCTACACAGAAATGTTCCATTTCATGTCATGATGTCATATGAATTAGTGGGCGGAGTCAAGGCGCCTGTTGATTACTCATATTAAACCCCGCAAGCTGCAGTTTCTAACGTTTTGAGCCGACGGCTGACTGACATCACTGGTCAGCAGGGCCAGTGGACACTTGGCTTGCAACTGCGGGTCTTTGAACGCATCGCCAGCCGTCCCCCTGAGTCGGGGTCAAACTTGGAATGAGCGGCGGGATTGTGGAACGAGGGCTCGCCGTCTCAAAGGGGAGGGGTTAGCTAATCTGTTGGTTTATGGCAGCACTCCGTTATTCCAAGGCCGGCGGTAACCTCGCCCACCTGTCCTGTCATTTCTCTGTCAAGGTTATTTTAGGGAGTCTCCCTCACCCTCCCCGCTGGCTCCCTCCTCTGGTTCACAGAACTTCAAAATGGACGCCGACCAAACACGCCTCCAACTAGCAGAACGAGGAGCGAGCAGCCGAGGACGCCGCCCGAGCAGCGCCGGCGATTACTGACAGTCAGGAACGCGCGTGAACGCATCGCGATTCCAGAGACGCCTGAGTCGAACAAGTCAGCTCTGACAAATCAGACTTCCTCTCCCGCTCCGCACGGCGCAATTTTTCAGACGCGTCGCGTGAGGAGGTCGAAGGTCAGGTCACGAGGGGCTGCGACGTTTAGGATTGCAAAGCTCCTCACAAGACGCATCGCCAGCTTTGCTCCGTGCGCAATCTGCAAAGTAAAAACGCCGTCATGTGCGAGCGCGGCCCGGCTGCTCTCATGTGGTTTGGCTCAGTGAATTTCTCTGTGTGTGTGTGTGTGTGTGTGTGTGTGTGCGCGCGCGCGTGTGTGTGCGTGTTGTTTACTACAGTCTGCGGTGTTGTCCGGAGCTGCGGTCGCCCCGGCGGCGGCCGGCCGGCCTGCACAGTGTCAGCGCCGCAAGCAGCACGGTCAGTCTGTCTGGCTGCAGTGTGGGAAGGTTCAGGCAGCCGCAGCCAAAGGGCGCCATTACCCACAAGCCCCGTCGCCAGGGCTGCTGCCGTCCCATCAATGGCAGTGGCCGCCGGCCGGGGCGACCGTAGACAAAAATATCCCGCCCGGCCCGACCACAACCCCCGAACACTCAGACTCACCACACCCAGAGGACGAGTAGAGGGGCTGTGTGTGTGTGTGTTTGTGTGTGCGTGCGCGCGCGTGCGTGTGTGTGTGAGGACAGACTTAGACCACTGTTGCCTAGCTACATGTTTGCTAGTGCGACACGAGTGTAGGTTGTGTGTAAGAAACATTTTTAGTTTTGACTGCTCAGGCGTCTTTAACCCTTCAGCTCTCGTCCGGCTGCCGCTGTGTTATTGTTGTTGTGGTGTTTTCATGCGTTAGCGAGGCGTTCTCACGATGTGATTATGATATAATTACAATGCTGTGGGACTTGCTCATGTTTTTTGTAATGTAGTGACAATGTTGTGATGGCATTGTGATGCTTATATTGCAATATTGTTGTGATGTTATTATCGTGTTATTATCATGTAATTATCATGTTGTTGTCATGTTGTTTTGCTGCATGCACTGATGTTTTTTTAAAAATCGGCATTGGTTCATGCCCTGATACACGATACACAAAGACCTCAATCTCTGTCTTTCTGTGTGTGCGTGTGTGTGTGTGCGTGCGTGCGTGTGTGTGAACATGGCTCTGTCAACGATCCCCATAAACTTCCTGTTACAATCAGGCTAACCGCTGATCGTCGCTGCGCCTGGTTGCTATGACGACTCGTGCCACCCGTTGCACGAAATGTTGGTCACCTTTTTACTGCTTAGCTAGCTCTCTCCTGCCGCAGGCCTTTGTTCTAAGCTAACCAAGCTAAGAGCTGCTAGCTTCCAGCTCAGAACCATCTGAGCCGATTGATTTAGGGGTTTAAGTGTCTCGGTGGAATGTTTCCCAAAATGTCCATCCTCGCACACACACACACACACACACACACACGCGCGCGCACACACGCGCACACTCTGCTTGTTGTCTTCCTACCAGGCGAGTACCAGTCATAACAAGACCCCTGATAGGAAGGGCTGATGTGGGCTGTAGACGGGAGATGGGGGAGAGAGTAAGAGGGGCGTGAGGTGGGGCAGTGTGTGTGTGGGTGTGTGTGTGTGTGTGTCTTTGTGTGTGTGTGTGTGTGTGTGTGTGTGTGTGTGTGTGTGTGTGTGTGTGTGTGTGTGTGTATAGCTTTGGAACAGGAAGCAGAACAATGGACCCTCTGCATCAGAGCTGGGTGGCGTTTTCATCCAAACAAGCTCATATTTCATTTCAGTGAGTGGCGGCTGCTCGTGGCGGTGGCGATGGTGGCGGCGGCTCACCTGCATTCTCCCGGCGCCCCGCAGCTTCCGTGCTGCAGGCTGCATCCCGGCCTGCAGATGGCTGGTAGGAGAAGGAAGAGAGACACACATTTGCATGAGACTGCGCAGAAGCGTCCACTCAGGGCGGCGGCGGCAGCGGCGGCGGCTCTCACCCGTCTTGCAGTCGAGCCCCGTCCAGCCCTCCATGCAGCCTCGGTTGCCCAACTGGTCGCACACGTAGTGACCGAAATAGTCGTCGCGGGGGCGGCAGACCTTGTTGCACTTGCTGCCGTAGTAGTGCTCGTCGCAGCGCACGCGGACGCTGTACTCCAGCCGCGCCGCCGCGCTCTGGTACTCCACCACCTGCCGGTCGTCGCCGGGGCTGATGACGCCTTTGTAGACGCTGCGCTCGATCAGCAGCTCCTCGTCTGCACACAGGGCAACAAAGCGTCTGATCAGCTTCTGTCTCCCGAGGCCGATGGAAACGCCGGATTCGCTTCACCAGGAAGGGGAAGAACAAACGGGGGTCAGGAGTTCGCGCAGGGGTCGGCGACCCCCGACGCCGCTGCGGCTTTCCTGCAGCGTTTCAGGACATCCAGCCGGGACTGCGCTGGAGCCAAGACGGAAATAATAGTGGGCAGGAGCCGACCGGGAAGGGCCGCATCGGAAAGACCCCGCGGTCGCTCCGGAGAGCACAGGCGCCGTTACCCAGCATGCTTTGCTGGTGCTGCAGCTGCAGCGCCGACACTCGATCTAAGACCACAAACCTTTCAGCTGTGGAGCAAAATCACATCCGATCAGGAGTCTTTCTTCATCACCATCACATCTCCGTCAGTCCTAACAACCACTTGAAATCCTCGCAGCTGCTCAGTTTAGCGCCCGCATATAAAAATATGGACCAATCAGGAGAGAGAGCCTTGTCTCCAGGCAGAAAAAAAGACTCAGACCCTGAGTGGGCCGTCCAGGTAGGTCCGCAGTTGCTACGTTTTGAAGGTTTTTAGTTCCGAACCAGCTGCAGGTTGTGGGACTGTCGCTGTGACCTTTGTTGCCTGAGATCTTTGACCTGAGGTCAGGAGCCGCAGAGGGGGGACGGCGAGACTGGAGACCAATATCGGCCATTTATACCACGACACGATCATGGGATGGATGGACAGACAGGCAGGCAGACAGACAGGCAGACAGCCCTTGACTGGGTCTCCATGCTAGTCTTCCTGTAACACTGCTGCCGCTGAGCTCGCTCTCTAATCAAGCGTGAGTGTCTCTTGCCCGCCCACCGGCGTGCTGCTACCTGCTAGCTCACGTGATTCCCGACGTTCCCGTCGCCCCAGACGACTGACAGGAAACAGCCGGGATTCCCCTCCTCTGGTTCAGTCTAGCTGCCAACGCGCCCGGGAACGAGTCGACGCAATGGGGCGTGACGGCCGAGGTCCTCGGCCCCGCCCCCTCCGAGGTGATCGAGCGTGACGCCATTAAAGAACACAACGTAACGCCGCAATCGGCTGCAACAGTCGAAACTACAGTCACAGGAATGTGATTGAAATAATGCTATGTGTGTGTGTGTGTGTGTGTGTGTGTGTGTGTGTGTGTGCGCCAGAGAGAGCAGCTTACCATTGCTGTGTGTTGCGTTGTCTCGGTCCCACGCCTCCACTATCACGGTGTATCCTCGCTGAAACACACGAGGGGGAGGGGCAGAGGTTATCAAAGATCAAGCTAACACACACACGCACACATGCACACACACATACACACACACAAACAAATACACTGCTGCTGTTGAAACTTAGATATGACCATTTCGGGACGCAGACGTTCACACGTTCACGTGATGTTGCGGTCACACAGAAACTCAGATAGAGGCTGCCGTAAACACACACACACACACGCGCACGCACACACACACACGCACACACACACATAATCAAAAAGTGTATCATGACGAGGGCATGAGTGGCGTTTTCAAACTGACGTCACTGATTACTTTCGTGTGCTCAAAACAAGTTAATAAAACATTCCAGTATAATCCAGTATCGTTCTCATGTTGGTCCAAAAATTGATCCAGCATTGATCTCCAATAAGAACATCGATTTTCCCAGCATCCATCTGGGCCTCTCAAATGACACAGCAAGACATCAGTCAGTTAACACACCAGATGAACCTGCCATATCAGAGGGTCACTGAACAGCTTCCTGCTGCTTCTCATAAGTTAAAAATCACATAAGAGTTACATGCCAGTAGCATGCCAGTAATGTGCCAGCAACATGTCAGTCGCATGCCAGTAATGTGCCAGCTACATGTGCGTAAAGTGACATTAACATGCCATCAACATGTCAATAGCATGCCAGCAACATCTCAGTAGCATGCCAGCAACATGTGCGTAAAGCGACATTAACATGCCAGCAACATGTCAGTAGCATGCCATCAACATACCAGCAACATGACAGTAACATGTCAGCAACATGACATTAACATGTCAGCAACATGCCAGCAACATGTCAATAAAGTGACATTAACATGCCAGCAACATGTCAATAAAGTGACATTAACATGCCAGCAACATGTCAATAAAGTGACATTAACATGATAGCAACATGTCAGTAGCATGCCAGCAACATGACAGTAATATGCCAGCAACATGACATTAATATGTCAGCAACATGACATTAACATGTCAGCAACATGACATTAACATGTCAGCAACATGTCAGTAACATGCCAGCAACATGTCAGTAAAGTGACAGTAACATTACAATTAAATGTCAGTAACATGCTCGTAACATGCCAGTATCATGACAACAAATGCCAGTAGCACGTCAGTAACATTACAGTTAAATTTCAGCAACAAGACAGTCACATGTCAGCAACATGACAGTAACATGTCAGTAACATTACAGTTAAATTTCAGTAACATGTCAGTAACATTACAGTTAAATTTCAGCAACATGCCAGTAGCATGTCAGTAACATGTCAGTAGCATGTTGGTGGCGGGCTGCAGCTCTCTGATGGCGTGTAGCACGGCGTGCAGAATGAGGCGCCGCTCGTCTGCACACTGCGACCTACTTTCTATCATCCCACAGCCACAAACTCAAAACTCTGGATTGTTTCAGGTGCAGAGATGATTTTCCCTTTTTTTTTCCTGGTGCATCAGCAAACAAACGGAGTGGAGCCCTGCGCCTGGCGGCGGCGGCGGCGGGGGGCCGGACCGGCAGCTGCGAGTTCCCATGACCCCCGTGTGACTCTGGCTGAGCAGGGGAATATTAGGAGGTTCTAGATTAGAGACGCAGGACGACATGAAACAGGAAGGTGCCGAGCCGAAGGGCTCAAAGGCAGTTTAAAGGTAATTTGCTGGCGGAGGGGAGGGGGCGGGGCTTAGCAGCAGAAATGACCAGTGCGAAGCATGTTGTTACAGTAACGGCCAATCAGAAACGCCGGAGACGTCACTGGTCCGGCCGACGCTCACACACAATCAGTCCTCCGGGGTCTTTAATGAACTGGGTGAATTAAACTTTGCTCTGATTGGCCGATCTGACCGCTGCTGCTCGTCCTCTGTTTCCTCGACGCTCTCTTCTCACTGGCCGCGGCTCATTTTCCAGTTTGATTTGCTCTGCCGACGCGGCTGCGAGCCAATCGGCTCCGGGTTTGTTCGCCTCGCACTGAGCGCGTGCGTGCCGACGGAGAGATGCGAGCTAAGGTGGCACGCCAGCGGACGACGTCACGGCGGGATTAAAGCAGCGACAGCCAATCAGAGCAGGACAGGAAGTCAACACGGCATCATCATCATCATTGTCATCATCATCATCATCGTCATCATCATCATCGTCGCCACACTGAAACCCTCAGAGACCTGACACGCGTTCATGTGTAGACAGAACGGGAAAACGTGCGGATGCAGGATGACTCCGCCCACCACCGCCATCAGAGAGCGCCGCCGCCGCCGCCGCCGCCACAACCGCCGCAGCGCCCAGCCACGGACCAATCAGGATCAAGTGAGGGTTCAGACTGAGTTTGAGTCTAAAGGTTAGAACCAGGTTTAGGGTCGATGAATGTCCTCACTAGGTACAAGTACGAGGCTGCGTGTGCGTGTGTGTGTGTGTGTGCGTGCGCGCGCGTGTGTGTGCGTGCGCGTGTGTGTGTGGAGACACTTGACACCTCTGAACCCATTTACAGGAGTTGGAGGGATTTGAGGTTTCATTAGACAAAGCGAAACCGCCTTCACCTGCTCAATGAATAAATTAGTGCACACACACACTCACACACACACACACACACACACTTATTGATGCGAACCCGCAGGCCTGTCTGTGTTCTCGGCTGCTGTTAGCTAGCTAGCATGCTAACAGCGGGGTTCCTCTCTGAGCTCATGAAGAGACTCGGCGGCTCCACCAGCAAATTCACGCTCTTAAATCCTTTCACATCTTTTCCTCAGCGTCTCCGATGAGGACGGCTGTTCCTTTAATGGCGGCGGCGGCGGGGCGGCGGCGGCAGTGGCGGCGGCGGCGGCGGCGGGGGATTGGTGCTGGCTGAGACCCAATTAACAACTTTCCCAGAGTTGTGATCAGAGGAGGAGGAAGCTGCACCTGTCACGTCGCACCTGTTCATCCACCAACATGAATAAAACATGTGGCTCCCGGCAGAGAGGAGCCGCGATGGTTAATTTAGCAGGTTATTAACAGAACAAGCCCCTCCCCCCTCGCCTCCTCCTCCCCTCCCCCTCCCCGCCTCTCTAAGGAGGCCTCGTTCACACAGCAAATCTAATCAAAGCTAATCTAATCAGGAACGCCGGCGTGACCCACTTCACTTTTCCCACACCAAACGCATGACGAGCTATTTCTGTCGCCGCAGCCGGCGCAGGGCTGGGGCCAGCCAATCGGGGGCCGGCCAATCGGGGGCCAGCCAATCGGGGGCCGGCCAATCGGGGGCCGGCCAATCGGGGGTCGGCCAATCACGTCCATCGGATGCGGAGACGCGAAACGCGCATCAGCCGTGAACGCGATGGCACAGAGGTGGTGGTGCTCTTCGACCAGTCAAATCTTTGGCGAGATAAGTTCTAATGTTTCATCCACAGGGTCACATGTCAGCAGCAGCCAATGAAACGCTTCCAGGAAGTAGGACTGACTTCAAAGTAGCATGTCTGTCGTCATCATCATCATCATCATCATCATCATCCTTGACCTTCCACCCCTCTGGAGGGTGACAACACAGCAGTGCTATGCAAGCAGAAGCTCGTCTTGAGGCTCTTGAGCAAAAGAAGCACCAGAAGAAGAACAACAGCGGGTCGTTCTTCACTGACAGAGCGCCTCAAACTCTGAGGAGCATGATGGGAAGGGTCAACCAGAACCACAGAGTGTACTGTGGGCAGACGCAGCGGCGGGTCACCTGACGCCAGCGGCTCTCATTTGGTTTTGTTGGACACCACCGAGCAGCAAGTGCATCATTGGAGCAGAGGCGTGGCTTTCCAGGAGCTTCACCTCAGGGTTTGGAGGATCACCTCAGGGTTTGGAGGATCACTTCAGCGTTTGGATGATCACTTAAGCGTTTGGAGGATCACCTCAGGGTTTGGAGGATCATCTCAGGGTTTGGAGGATCACCTCAGCGTTTGGAGGATCATCTCAGGATTTGGAGGATCACCTCAGGGTTTGGAGGATCATCTCAGCGTTTGGAGAATCACCTCAGTGTTTGGAGGGTCACATCAGGGTTTTGGGGATCATCTCAGCATTTGGAGGATCATCTCAGTGTTTGGGGGATCACCTCAGCATTCTGGGGATCAACTCAGCGGTTGGAGGATCATCTCAGTGTTTGGGGGATCATCTCAGTGTTTGGGGGATCATCTCAGCGTTTGGGGGATCATCTCAGCATTTGGGGGATCATCTCAGCGTTTGCAATCATCACCTCAGACATTTTGCAGGCTTTCCTTTTCTTTGGGACGAAAACATGAACGTCTGCAAACGTTCCTTCATCAGTTTCCCTCCCGCGAGCGTCACTTCCAGGAGAAATGAGACAGTTCCTCTTTCATGGGCCAATAAAAACCGACATAAAACTGCAGAACATCGTGTTTTTGTTCATTCTGACACAAACAGCCACCAACATCAGGGCCCATGAAACCGAAGGCGCTGGCCCCCCTCGATCCCTGACTCAGACTCAGAGGGGTGAGGGGAGGACAGAGGGTCTCTAAAAATACCCTATAAGGAAGGAGGAGGAAGGTTTCGGTGAGGAGGAGGTGTGAGGAGGAGAAGAAGAAGAAAAGAGGAGGAGAAAATATGACAGAAGCCTCACTAGGAAGTCTGTTTTTTTTTATGTGAAAGGGAGCTGCCGCACCCCCTCACACACACACACACACATGCACGCACGCACGCACACACACACACACACACACACACACACCCCTCCCCCTCCTTTTCATTCGAGAAGATGCCACTAAAGACCCAAACAGCTGGAGGGGAAACGATCAGCCACACAATGTCTGATTCATGTCAGGAGTCAGTGGCCCAGATACCAGTCCAGCATGGCGGCACCCGAGGCCGCCGGCAGCAAGACGCAGGTCGCAGGCCGGCGTGCCGCCGCCGCCGAAACGCAGGTCGCAGGCCGGTGTGCCGCCTGAGGAGCAGCACATCTGCACCTCAGAGCTCTGAAAACAGGAGTTTGGGGCTCTAAAGTGTGAGCAGAGTGAGACGTCCGCGCGCCAGACGCCCTCTACTGGCTGCAGCAACTATGGTGGCGCACAGGAGGAAGGCAGGTGGCGCCCTCACACCCACCTCACACCCACCTCACACCCGCCCTCACACCCACCTCACACCCCCCTCACACCCACCTCACCCCCACTCTCACCCCCACCTCACCAAAATAAAAACCATGAGTTCGTTGTTGTTGTTACCTGGACAACCGAG
>CAAKHG010043416.1:0-12176 GCA_901007715.1 Dactylopterus volitans
CTTCTTGCGGGGACCGACCACCCTCTTCCCTGGTTTCTCGTCGTCGTCGTCCTCCGAGCCGTTCTTGTCTCCCTCCTCGGACTGCTGCCTGCGAACACACACACACACACACACGCGAGCGCATCGGCGTCTATCAAAAGCCTTTGTGAAGCGCGTGGACGGGACGATGAGTCAGCGCCGGCTCGAGAGGCCTCCCTTACTTCGCAACCTTCGCAATGCAGTCCATGTTGTAGCGCGCGATCTGCTCCGGCATCACGCTGCACACCGCCAGCTTCAGCTTCAGCAGGGGATTACGGAGACGGTCGTCCTGGCGGACGCAGATAAGCGTGGTCAGAAATGTGACACGCGCGCGCGCACAAACACACACCCACACATGCAGGGAAGCAAATTTCATCTAAATATAGAACCGGGAGAAGGCACCAGGCAGGCCGGCACAGTTTTAGCAATAAACGCTCACCAGGTTTACATGCGCGGCTGTATTCCACGACTACGTAAACAGCCTATTCTGTTTGGATGATCCAAATCAAGCCTTATTCCAAATGTAGAATTCTCAATTTTAAGTGAAGTCGTTTTTTTTTTTTTTCTTATACAGTCACAATCGTTATCTCATGACACTCTCCCAGCAGAACGGGTCAAGACACTTTAAAACACGTGGAACATGCCGGTGTGACTCCGATTTCCGATCATTCTTTCGACGTATACAAAGAGCACATTCGGAATATGCGGATCAGCAGCTGGGCGCGACTTCCCAGCTGCGCTCTGATGGATGGCGGCCGCGAGGAGACGCGTGCTCAAACGGTTTCTGAACGGAAGGTGAAATCAGACCGATTCTAAATGCCGTGTAAGACATAGGGGGAAAAAATGACTGTACGCGACTGCATGTGAACAGGAATGATACTGGAATGTTTAATTTCATTCGTCATGTGAACAGCTTATTGGGAATGTTGGCTAAGAATAAGCGCATGTGCCCGGTCACTGGCTCCAGCTGCTGCTTTTTTTTCTTGCGATTTAGTGGATGATGCAAACATCTGTCCATCATATGCTAATAAATTAAATGAAAAGCAAGGTTAGTTTTTTGGTTTGACAATTTGGTTTTTGTTTCATTCTAAGCCCTGACATGTAAGACATGGAAAAATAAAAAGCTTAGAAACACTGATGAAATGCCGCTATGGCAAAAAAAAAAAGCAGGAACTTTTGTTTCTCCACTAGACAACTTCTAGCATTTCAGTCTCCGAAGGACTGGCTTTAAAAAGCGCATCAAATTCCAGTCTGACGCTTAAAGGTAAAAAAAAAAAAAAAGTGGACGGCAGTGCTGCAGTCCAAGAATAACATCAAATCACTCCCACATACCTGTATGTTGAGGCTGAGCTTCTTAAGGCGCTTCAGCAGAGCTTCTTTATTGCAGGGAACAAAGGCCTCCAGGTGAGAGTAGACGGCCGAGCGCACTTCTGCCGGCTGCTCCTGAACCTGCAACTCGATACTGCGACACAGGAGAGAGACGCGGTTGGGAGATTCACGTTGGGATAAAAGTTGATAACAGATAACACAGATCTGAAAGGCTCTCACTCCAGGAGGATGTTGTTCATGTCCAGCGTGAAGAATTTCTTCCTGCCCTCCTCGTCAAACAGACGCGACGCCTGCGACAAGAGAGAAAGCGTTACGCGTGTGACGTTCCCCGACGTTCCACTGGTGACAGGTGCTAGGACGCGTCACATAAAGTGGGCATCGGGAATACAAGCCGCGACATGCGATCTGGTGAGACGCTCGAAGCTCGTACTGCTCTCAGGTCATCGATGCGCTTTGAGAGGGGGCCCGGCAGCCCGCTGGGCAGGGGCGGCGGGGTCATCACACTCCCTTGCGACGGGCGACCTCCGACGAGTTTATTTCCCATCCCGAAGGAGCCGTTCTCCCCCTGCGCCGGACTGGAGGGCTGGGGGGAGTCCAGCATCCCAAAGTCCAGGTCGCCCATCATGTCCTGCAACATGTCGTTGTTGGCCGATCCCAGCAGCGACATCACGGCCGGGTCGGAGGTCAGGTCGGCCATGCTGCAGTCGTTGCCGCCAGCAGCCTTGGGGTGGGCGTTGAGGAGCGCGCTGTTGGCGCTGGGCGCCTTGGCGTTGGGTCGCGGCACAGCGGCGACGGCCATGTTCCTCTTCCGCATCTCCTCCTTCTCCCTGGTGAAGCGGCGCAGCATGTTGGCCAGGTGCAGCGAGTCCTTCATGAGCTTCTTCCTCTTCTTCTTCTCTGGCCGGTGAACGTTCAGGGCTGAAACCCTGCCAGAGCAAGAAAAGAGACCACAGACGTTAACTGATCGGCACTGGGAACACGGATCGGTTCATTTTCAAGCTGGGGGGGGGGGGAGTTAATCGGGAAGATGAGGGAAGCTGATGGGAAGCTGGACAGATTTTTACACTTAGATGTCGGCAACCTCTCAATAAAGCAATCTCAGTACTTATGTTTTACCATACAGGGAAAAACCGAGAGAGCCCAAGCCAAGCAGTCCCCCATGAGACCTTCCCCACCCCTCCACCCGCAAGAGAACCCAACCCAGATATTTACATTCCTTGATCCACAAAACATGCCCCCCCCCGGTGCGAGTCACGCCGCATTCTAGTGTGGTTTCAGAACTTATAAAATAAAGACAAAAGCCTTTTCTTTTTCTATAACTTTCTAAATTATCGGAAAACAAAAAACTGGTGCAAGCATGACCCCCAACATGGAGGAATATCGTCTCCATCTAAAAGCCATTTGCTGCTGATCAGATCCAGAGGAATCCAAGGGTTCAGATCAGGTTTCTCCACCTAGTAGGAAATATGAGGGTGGTTTATTGTAATTCTTTTGACGTCTTAGCTTTGGATATAAGTTATAGCGAAAACGTTGTGCGGGTTTCTCATGTTACTGAGCTCTGTTAAAAATAAAAATCCTGGATGATCCAGATCAACATCGAAATCGAATTCCATAAAAACCTCTTCACAACTTTTTGAATAATTCTCTGCAAGTAGACAAACAAACAGACAAACCAATGCTGGCAAAAACATAACCTGGTGAGCGGAGCTTTAAAAAAAAAAAAAAATGTTGACATGGAAAATACTGGGGGAGCCAACAATCCTGGAATGCAACACTAAAGAAACGTTTATAAAACTCACCCGGGCTTTGGTACTTTATTCTTCTTGGGTTTCTTGTCCTCCAGAATTCCGCCATCTTGCTTTTTCCGCCGTTTTTTAATCGCTCGCTCTTCGCCGTCTTTCACCTTCTGCAAAACAGGTGGGGAAAAATACGCCGTATTAGGACGTGAGACGTGTCGTTTTCATGGCAGAGACGTTGACATTACTTTCCCATTTAGTCCACAGTCCGCCTGCGTTTCACAGGCTGAACCCTCGACCGCGCCTTCGCGCAGGCGCAGCGAGGCAAGCAGTTACCTTGAAGTGATTATTCTCCACGCTGGCTCCTTCTCCCTCGGAGTCCGATGCCGCTCTGAACTGGAGGGTCCCCGTGTTGATGTAGAAGCCCCCGTGTTTTGTGGTGAGGGAGGCTGGGACCAGCTCATCGTACTGCCAGAGAGAGATTTACAGTCACGTTGAGGCTTTTGTACGTTTTAAAAACTAGACCGACACGTTCCCAAATTGATTTCCCATGATGCTTAACTCTTTGCAGTTGAAATTCCAAAAAAAAAAAAACAGATGTGACGTGTTAACACAACAGCATGAGATGTATTCAAGAAACTATGTCGGCACACATGTTTTGAGATCTTTGTAAAGCCACTGAGCTTAATCTGTTGTACTTTTTCCAACTGCGCTCCATTTTCACGCGGCATTGGGACACATTAGTGTCCCCTAACGCCGACACAGTCGAAAAAAAAAAGAATCCTTAGAGCAGGTCAAAGTGCACTGTTGGCCGAAACTCAGGTTTTGCCACATTTCCCGTGTTATCACACCGTGCTCTCCAAATCTGTTTCCACTGCGCGGGACTTTGCGTCAAAGTGGAACTAATATCGAAGCTGATAAGAAGAGCTGCGTTGCGGACGGAAGACACACAAAGTCAGAAGCTCCGCGTGTTCACGGGCTACAACTGTTTCCTGGCCTGAATTGATTTTAAAACATCTGTGATTTAGCTAAAAGCAAAAAAAAGGGTCTGGAGGGGCCGCCGCCAACCGCCCGGGGGGGCTGAACGCGCAGGCTGTTACGAAACGCCATGACGAGCAGAGACGTGTGTGTGTGTGTCAGTGTGTGTGTGCGTGCGTTCTGGCAAAACGGAAACTCACAGCCTCCGAGTTGTCGATGAAGGGGTCGGTCTCGTCATAGCCATAGCCGATGTCGATGAGATCCTGCATCCGGTCTTTTTTCTTCCTCTTTGCACCGCCGCCACCACCCTGAAAGCCAAAAAAAAAAAAAAAGTCAAAAAAAATAAACTTTTACAAAAAAAAAAAAAAAGAAGGAAGATGTGCACTTGCAGTTTTGCCACTGTGACACTTACATATTTGCTCTCAAATTTCTTGGCCATCTCCTCCACCTCCCGTCTCTCCTTCTCCTCATCAGCAAAGGGGTCGCTGGGGTCCAGGGGGGGTGCGAGGCCTTTGGGGACACTTGAACCTGCAAGCTTTACCTGAGGAAAAGCGGGACGTGACACGAGAATATGAGGAGATGTTCCTCAGCCAGCCGAGCGCCGGCCTCATCAGCCAGGTCTTACTCTGATCCCTCACACATTTCCGGTCTGGTGTTCACAGTCAAGACCGTGACACGTTTTTTTTTTGTTTTTTTTTTTGTTTAAAAATAGTTACCGGCCCCGCGAACACTGCGTGCGCATAAGCTGACACCGTTTAGCAAGAAAAGAGTGTGTCAGTGTGACATTCGTGGGCCTCGGAAGCCGGCCGGTGCAGCCGCCCCCGGGGGTGACGCCGGGTTTAGGCCCCTCCCGCTGGCATCATGGTGCCGGGCGGCTCCAGCCTCCGGTGGCTTCTCCTCACCTGAGAGAGAGTTGAGTGGAGCAGCTCGCTGTAGTTGAACTCGGCGGAGCCGCGCTCGCTCGGCTCGCTGAGGGAGAGGCTGAGGCGGACCGTGGGCTTCGCCTCCGCGGTCTCGGCGTCGCCTCCCTTCGCGTGGCCGAACAGACCCCCGCAGCCCCCGGACCCGAGCGCCGCCGCCGCCGCCGCCGCCGCACTTCCACCTCCGTCCTTCCCAAAAGTGATGTCGACGGCCTCGTCTTCGCGGCGGCGCTTCTTGCTGGACTCCGGCGTCGGCGGCGGCGGCGGCGGCGGGGCGTTGAAGGACGAGATGGTGACGAACGGCACTTTCCGCGGCTCTGCCATTTGACGCTCTCCCGTCCACCCACCGGGCACGCGAACCAGGGAGCGCGAGAGTCCCGTGAGGCAGGAAGGCTTAAACCCGGAGACGGTCGACAACTACAGCTAGCTAGCTCAGTTGCTCTGCTAGCTAGCTTCCTCAGAATGAGTGCTGCAGGCGACACAATGACTTTTTTATCTCCTCCCGGCCCGTGTTAATCCATAGAGCGTGATTCCCGGCGTGGCCCCCGTCACCTACGAGGGACTGGAAGAGTGGGGAGTCGCAGTTTTGAGTGCTTCCATGAAACTGGTGGTTACTACCGCAAGGAGGATTCTGTAGTAGCCATCTTGATCATTATTATCATTATTCCGTGGTTGGGCGTGCGTATGAAAAGAAAGCGGAAGCCGAGAGGAAAGGAAGCGCGCCCCGTCCAATCGGGGAGCGGGAACGGCTCCGGGACACGCCCACCTGGCCGATTAGCGCGAATGTGGAGGGCGATGATTGTTCTGCACAGGCGGGACGTTCGGAGTCCGGAGAGGAGCCGGACTCCCCGGCCCAGCTCACGTAAACACAAAGAAAAGTGTATATCCCCCCCAGCCCCCCCCCTGCGCACTTATCCCCCACTTAGGCCGAGACACGCCGCATGATTATGTCACCGACCCCGCCGGTGATCAAGTGTCAAAAAATGACAGGACAGGGAATTCACTTCCTGCAGAAAAATGAGCGTGAGTGCTGAAATGCAGGAGGAAAAAAAGTAAAATAAAAAAAAAAAAAGTAGTGCTGTGTGTTGTCCTAACTGTTCATAAAGAATCCAGAATACAGCGGCCATAAAAAAGGGAGTCTAGATTAAAAGAAGTTTAAAGCTGTAGTGTTTTAAAATCTAGAAAACAAAAAACGCTAGTTGGCTTTGATGTCGCCCGCTGTATGGCGTCATACACAAGACTTTTTTTTTTGTCCTCACAATGAGTATTAAATGGTCAGGAGCTGAATAGCCACGATGATGTCGCACAGTCGTGACACGTGACATCGTACAGCCCATCAAAGCGTGGCCGTCGCGGTGATGAGCTAGCGGAGCGAAACAACAACAACAACAAAAAACGAAAGGTTAGCATTAGGGACGACAAAGCGTTTTTAATCTGAAGAAGATCTAAATTGTAACTGTTCAGAAGTTATTAAACACGTTCCAATGGAGGAATAAATGCTAAGTGGCTTAACATTTTGATAGTTGAGGGGTTTTTTTTGTGGCCGAATTAGCCAGAAGTGTCAGGAGGAAGGAAAAGGGGAAGAACAAAATGGCTGACTTCATCTGCCCTGAGCGTTCACGCTTAATGAGCCTTCAAGAACTTTTTTTCTGGGCTTTGCTGTATGGAAAACTCAACTGGCATAGAAAGGGGTCAGCGGGAGAGGAATTCTGTCTTGATAATATAATCTAAAAAAGTTCCTTTAAGAATTCTCAATCAAATACATACAAGAAAAACTGAGGAGATTTATGCTCAATATTCAGTATTCAGAAGAACCAGTCTGGCATCTGTCTTATTAATGTATGTACACAACACCGATATTTTTGGTCAGATGTTCATCATTAAATAAGAAAAACGGAGCAAATTGTTCATTTTCAGGATGAAGACATTCTTGTCCATTTTTAAGATAATAAGGTGAACAAAGTTTTTTTTTTTTTTTTTTACAATTAGACATGTTTTTTTTTTTTTTTTTTTTTTGTAAATGCCTTATCCATGATAGAAAATCAACAGACTTCAAACCAAGCTTTGGACATTTTCTTCAAGAACTGCAACACAATGAGACCTTAGTAGCAAAAAGGCGGGAGGGGAGGGGGGTGCCAGCCTTTTCTCCTGACACCATATACCGACCCCCAGGAAGCACAGCAGGCCTACAATCTTGCCCATGCCAGGACCAGGGCCAGGATCCAAATGACCCTCGGCCTCCTGAAGGCACACTTTTAATGTTGTCACCACTTAAGGGTCCGTCAGCACTGTGAGGGCGTGTGACATCATTGTGAACTGTGCTGTCCTCCAAAATGTGGCCTGCCTGAGGAAGGAGAGGCCCCCAGAGGACCATCACACATGGACCAGGACAATGCTGCCCCCCACCCCAACCCTCCGGATGAGGACAGTGGTCGGCTGGTCTGGGACCAATATGTGTTAAATTATCTCAGTTAACATGGATGCTTCAAATTTAATTTACACGTGTCCTGCAATGGCAGAGGAATTTGTGTTTTTTTCTTATTCAATTTAAATTGATTTGTCCTCTTACATTGTTTGCGCTGTATGCTGTGTGTATACAAGCTGGCAGGGAGGCTACTGCATCCATTCATTCGTCTGTTTATGTGTTGTGTATGGATTTGTCCAGCATTTATTTCAGTGTGCGGGCATGTGGGGTGTATTTTATATTCAAATATATATATACATCTTTTGAATGTGTATTTACTATGTTCTATGATATACTTTGATTCTGTGCTTTTTATCTTGTAGTCATTGTATGTCTCCAGTTTTGAAAGCAGTTGATGGTTTCCTTGCTTTGATTTATCCTTATTCAATAAAGGAGCATCATGTCACTCATGAACATAAAAATATATAAGCAGGATAAACAAAGCAACAGAATTACCATTAAACATAGTTTATATGGCAAACCCTCAGTAAATAACATTCCATGCTTAAAAAGGAGTAGGAGGAAGTTAAGAATTTTTCTTTTCCTACCCCTTTTACATTTTATCAATATGATTATGATCTTTCAGTTCTAGTGCCTGAGATCCACAAAAAAATATAAGAAAACAAATAAATATATGCCATATTTCTATGGCATATATAGTATATGGGAGACAATTATCTAATGATTGCAAAATCATTTATTCGAAATTATTGAAATTAATAATCACAAATGTTTAAATAGTGACGGCGGGTCTGGTTGAAGGTGATAACATTGTGTAGTGTTCAGTGGAGTAACGCTGGTTTCCATTTTGTGGTGACTGCTGACTGAGATGAGGGATGAGATTAAATAAATCCTGGAATTTAGCCCTTGTCTGGAGCAGCCTCGCCCCGCAGAATAAATCTTCACGGTAACTTGTGCCATAACATATCCCGCTTTCATGCAGCCGGATCACAGATAAGTTGAGCGAGGATAACCAAGATATCAAGGGATTAATCCCTTATCCTAGTTTTGGCCTTGAATGTAAAAGGCCTGAGTTAGAATGCAGTTCACACATCGTATACTTTACACACTGCAATAACAAAATCCTCAACATTTTCAATTCAATGAGTCGTATTCCAGTGTGAATGTTCGTTGTCGATAACCTACAAATGACAGTTTAGTTCTAATATATTGAGATGCATTGGCAATCCTTTGTTTTTCTCCCAAATTCTAGAATGTCATCTTGTCTGGAGTTACAAATATTAGTCATTTTGACCCAGGTCATCATTCTCACGTGTGCAGTGCCTCCTGACAGGCTAAATTAGAGTTGGCTAAAAAAGACAGAAAATGTTCCAAAGGCGGTGGATGAACATAAACTCGACCATTTCTGGCAACCCAAAATTTAATGGGCTATTGCTGATCCCTTAGACATTACTAAATTGTAACTGATAAGCCAGACGACACATGAACACTTTAAACTTGAGCCTTATTTTAGAAGAGGCCTGCCTTAAAAGTTTACAATAAACTAAAAAAAAAGTCATCCAAGATTAGATGGGAAGGTAATTATCGAATTTTAACATCCAGATGAAGCATGCCAAGTATCTGCTGATCCATTTATGTGGAAAGTCGCATTTTGGCAGGCCAGCATGCTGTCGGCTTCACATGCAATTTGGATACACTCCTCCACATAGAACTGTTCCAGTGTTCTGTCTTACAGAAGTCTTCCTTTCCTGGGATTTAAATTGTGCACAAATATTTCTATGTGGAACACACCATCGACAACTCAAATCATCTCAGGTCTGAGGATTTGCCCTTAATGCTTCTGCAGTTCTGCTCTGCTAACCCAACAACTATTGCTGAGGCTGGTTTGCTCCTGATAAATCAAGTTTGTAAACCATTTAATCCACCAGCCATTTAACAAACCCACAATCCAGCTTTGGTGTTTCGCTGTACTTGAAAGCAAGTTGAGAGAGAGCGGCAGACAGTGAAATATCAAAATGAACCAGCAGATCAAAGTCGGGTGTGTAAAAAACACTTTTTATTGTTGCTGCAGTCGTGTTTTAAGACCAGTCGGAAGTGGCGCCGCCCCAGTCGGAGGCCTGAGCGGTGGGAGCGGTGGACCAGTCCTCGGTGGGGGGCTGAGTGCTCCAGTCCTCGGCTGGGGGGGGAGAAAGGCTCCTTAGCAACGAGCCATTGACGTAACTACGCGTCTTACGTGCTCACTTTGTCATTTCCTATTAACTCACCAGTGTAAACTTCGCCAGGAGTCTTCACAGCCGGGGTAGCAGCTAAACGGAATTTAAAAAAAGCTATGAACTGCGTTCACCGAAATAACCGTAGCAGGCACGCTGCAATTAATAGTGGGTTAGTAAGTGGTTTGGGACGTCATCTTACCTGCGGGGAACTGCTGGATGGGCACAGACGGCACTGCGACACCCTCGGACCAGTCGGCCACCTCAGGCTGGGCAAACTCGGCCGCGGGGGCGGTCCACTCGCCCTGGAACTCCTCCTTTCCAACAGCCTTCTCAGCCGCGGCCTGCTCCTCCTTCTCGATCTGCATTTAAAAAAAACACGTTTTCATGAGCAAGCATGTAAGCTATGCGTTAAAATTGTTTGTTCAAGGCTTGCTGCAAGTCTTACCTCTTCGGGATCTCTGTAGAAGTACAGATCGGGCATGACCTCCCATGGGTGCTCCCTGGAGATGGTGCCCCGCATCCGGAGCACCTCCCTGGCCAACATCCACCACATCAGACCCACAGAGTGGTGACCCTGCAAGAGTCACGCGGGTCAGCGATGGCAAAACTCAAGAGCTGCTTTCACTGGCGTCATGCGTGTCCGCGTGTGTGAGGCAGTGAGTGACGCTCAGCGATGAGGTTCGAGGCCCAGCGACTGTGCCAGAAGAGCGATGTTTGCCTCACCTTGTTGTTGCAGGGGATGGCGATGTCCACATATCTCAGCGGGGAGTCGGTGTTGCACAGGGCAATGGTGGGGATGTTCACGTAGGAGGCCTCAGTCAGTGGCTGGTGGTCGGCGCGAGGATCCGTGACGATCAGGAGGCGGGGCTCCCTGAAGGCCGCCTGGATCTGATTGGTGAATGTGCCAGGGGTGAAGCGACCGTGGAAGGTGGTGGCGCCGGTGGCAGAGGCAAACTTCAGCACGGCTCTCTAGAATGGGGGGAGACAAGCCTGTGAGCGCTCGCGACTTTATCCCGTTGACTGTTTTGTTTGCCGCGAGCCGCCTCGCTCTTGTAGCTCAGGTCACCATCTAACCCCAGTCATGGGACGTCAGTCCTCATGGTGTTAGCGAAAACCCAGCCAGATCACTCTTGCACACTTCCGACACCTGAGCACTGACAGCAGTGACCGGTTTTAATAATGTGCATGACAGAATTATAAAATCACGATTAAATGAGCGCTGCGCTGTACCTGTCCAGTGTTCCTGGAGGAGATGACGCAGACATCAGCTGGGTTTTCAATGGCAACAATGGCCCTGGCAGCCAGCAGCAGCTTCTCCCAGGTCTTCTTCAGGTTAATGATGTACACACCTGATGGGAGAGGTGATATTGTCACATTCATATTTGCATATCAATTAAACAGTGAGGTCCAACAAACAAACCATCCTTACCGTCGCTTTTTCTCTTGTAGACGTACTGCTCCATCTGGAAGTCCAAGTTGGTGCCTCCCAGATGGGTTCCCGCTGCCAGGAACTTCAGCACATCCTCCTCCTTCATTTGAAGGACATCCAGACCTCCGGACATCGTGACCGCTTTCCCTGCGTTACGAGTGAATGGGAGAGCTGCGGGGGGGATTTCAAGCAAGTGTCAGGCAAGTCAGCTCGCACGGTGAAATCATCCCTCAATCATCAATACAATGTTGGGTATTCCAGTGTAATCAGTTTACGCCATAACTACTGCTCGCTGATCTAAAATGCTTTTTTCATGAGAGCCAGATAACTTGACATTAATGACTATGGAACATTTGTGTAAGACTAATTGTGCCAGTGTTACAAGTTCTACAGGGAACCAATTTAAGATTTCTCATACTGAAAAGCCAATTATCCTCCCATATCCAAATGGAGGATGCAAAGTGTCTCTGCCATTACATGTGCCATATTTAAACTAACATTTTGATATAGTTTAACAGTACCATGTAGTTAACCCCTGTCCTTACAACCTTCATTTGGAAATTTGTGATGTTGGACTTGTAACATTTCTCTAGCAAAGACTGTGGTAAAGCCATGGCTGTGAGATATTCACAATTTTAGTCAGAAGAGGCAAACTTCAGCACTGCTCAAGAATGGCGAGCGATCGGTACTTTTACTCCTGAGCATTGTAACTACACCGAACAGTTGGGATCTTGTAGCTCAGGTCACCATCTAACCCCAGTCATGGGACGTGGGTCCTCATGGTGTTAGCGAAAGCCCGGCTTTCGTCACTCTTGCACACTTCCGACACCTGAGCACCGACAGCGGTGCCCGGTTTTAACAGTGTGCGTCCCGAGCCGCGTTTGGGATCTCTTACGTAGCGCAAACACGTTGGCGAGACGGCGGCGCGGAGCTGCAGCTCCCCGGGCGTGAGCCACGGCAACGAGGCCAGCAGGCGGCCCTTCGCGGCAGTATCTTAGCACGGCACGGCGCGGGTCCGTTTCGCGACAAAAATTTCATCTCTATCGTTGGGACTCAGAAGGCCAGACGTGACCGCCTCCCGAGGCTCGGAGGCTCGATCGGCGCCTGGCTGACCGCCGCCGGGACGCC
>CAAKHG010043418.1:0-26686 GCA_901007715.1 Dactylopterus volitans
TTTTTTTTTTTTTAGGCTCTTTTTTTTTTTTTTTTTTTTTTTTTTTTGGGGGGGGAAAAATCCCCCAGAAACGTCATCCATCGTGTTCTGTGGATATCTTAAGATTCCAGGAGCGTCCCCTCGGCTAAGTTTGATCTCCGTGCTGCATCTGCTGTTAATGCGCCAGAGCAGCGAAACACTGCGCGGTTGAACAGTGCAGATTACAGGGGGGAGAAAAAAAAAAAAAAAAGTTTGCGGGGATGTTTTCGCACGGTCCACATTGTAGCGAATCACGCCGGAAATGGTTTGGGTTTTTTTTTACGACTGGTCCTGCAATGCCAAGTTTGGTCCGGGGTGGCATTGAAGGAGACTCGGGACAAATGGAATGTCTCAGTTAGGCCCTCACACTGTGCTAAGTTAATGTTTGAAAAACAAGTCTTAGTTTCTCTGTGTTGAAGTTGCCAAGCGGGCAGGAAGCCCACTGTCTGTTTGATCTAAAGGGTTTTTTTTCTTTTTTCTTTCTTGGAACGCTGAGCGCTGTCTGGGTAACTGGATCAAAGTCTGTGGCCCAAGGGGCTGTTGTAAGCCCGTCCACAAGCTCACCAGTGCGCTGGCCAATCTTGCTTCATTAAAAGGCGTTATTTCCACACACGTCAATGCAAATCTGATCAACACGTTTCCCAGGTGAAGCGCCGCCTGAAAGGTGAAGTTTGGGCGCTTCGCACGGCGAAAAAAACGAGCGGGAGCGAAAGGTTCAAAGTCCGGCGCTGTTGTCTGCGAATTCTTTCGCCTCTGCGGAATCGCGATGCAAACGCTAAAAGCGGTGCGCCCTTTATTAGACGTCGGCCCGTCCTGTGAGATGGAAACACACGCGCACACGCACACACACGCACGCACACAAACCCGCTTCCTCTGATGTTTCATCTATTTTCCCCCCATAAAAGGCTTTTAAGAGGGAGATTGTCCTTATCTGCAGTGAGCGTCCGTGGATGGCTGACATGTTGTATAGATTGCAAAGCTCCTTGGGGCTAACTTGCGGCTCCGCTATATAACCAATGTGACTTTACCATCCTCAACTGACCAGATGGATTTTTTTCCCCCCGGCAGGGTGTGGTGGGTGATGCTGGCGAGCGGGGGCCCACCGGGCCAGACGGCAATCAGGTGAGACCTGCTTTTGCTGATTGCAATTAGCCAATCTCATGTACAAGTGCACGCTAACCCGTTCAGGGTCGTGCAGCTGGAAGCAAATTTAGGGTTTGATTTATTTGGGGACTTTTTTCACCATTTCTTGCAATGCAGTCAAGAGTGTAGAAATAAATTTTAAAAAAAAAGGCTATAAACTTGCTCAAGAAAGACCGAGATGAACATAAACGGTCACAGCAAATCTGCAATTCCAAATGATGAACGACCTGTAATCAGGTCGTACGTCCTCTCTGGCTGCCTTCGCATTTTTCTACGCGCGTGTGAATCAATATTAGACTTGATGTGAAAAGGTTTTTACGTCCGAGCAGTAATTTAGCTGCAATACCCAGAAGTGATGATACGTTTTAGACTTTTTGACAAATGATTGAAGCAGCAAAAACAACAACAACAAAAAAGTTTCCACCTTTACTATAGAAGATTTTATCTGCGGGTTTTAGTTTGCTCTCCCATCTCGGAGGATGAACATACTATCGCTGTCTGACCTTTCACATCATTTGGTTGTGTATGCAGTATTAGGCATTACGAATGAGCCTAGATCATACTAATATTTCTTGAGAAGTTGTGTTTTGTTTTATCATTTATCGAAAGTGGACGTGTTAGTTGTGTTAATGACTTCATTTTTAAAGGTTTATAGCCAAGCAAGCGTATTACCAAAACATAAAAAAAAGTAACTTTGCACTTTCAGCATTTCCATTGAAGCCATGGGAATGCAGAATATGCAGTACTGTAAGTGTCCTGTCCTGTGTACTTAGGATGTTGCTGTGATGTTTCACAGGGGCCTGTTGGTGGGACCGGCATCGGCGGATTTCCTGGCTTGAGGGTGAGCATCATTTTTGCGGCGTTATTATTTTTAATTGACGTGCTACGTTTCCCATCGGCCCCCCACAGGCAGCACGTTTGATCTGTCACTCACTGGGCTCAGCGCTCGGCCCCTCGCCGCTCCTCGGGGTCGTCTCTGAGGCTGCCTGTCTGTGTGTCTTTGTTTCCCTTGGTCTGTCTCTGATGGTTAGATTGGGGCTTGGATGATGGCGCGATGACAGGATGAGCTGCCCCATGTGAATTGTCATGCAGCCAGCGATTTCTCGGTCCGACGTGCGGTAGCTTTTAAACCTTTTTTTTGGGGGGGGTTTCTCACCGTTACCGACTGTCACTTTACTAAAATCCTCGAGCTGTGTTCAGGTGATTGCCAAGACTTTAATTGAGATATTTCATGCACCACTAGAGCTTGGCTGCTGGGAAGACCGTAAGTAATCCAGCGGGATTCTAAGTAATATAATTGTAAGTAGCGTGAGATTGAGGATCGTCCTGGCTGAACATCATAATAATTCCTCATCATTAACTCCAGCGGGCGTGATGGCGCCAGAAAAGTACAAGTGTTGCGGTGACATTTTGCAGCTGTGAAGCGTAGAGGAAGGACTTAGCTAACGTTCTGGCAAATAAGTCAGACGCTGCAAGTCCATTTGTCAAAATTTCGGTCACGCTATCTTATCTTATCCTATCTTATTACGCTTAATTATGGACACAGTCACCCAACAGCGTGTCAGGGAGATTATGGGGGCTTGTATTCTCATCTGTTGCATTGGCAGATCTGAAAAAAAAACAAAAAAAGAACTTACGTGGGTTAAGCTCGTCTTTGCCGTCACACTTTCTCATGCCACGACAGCTGTGGACACGGGCATCAGGTTTGTCTTCCAGATCTATGGATTCTGTTGTTTTAAACTTTAAAAGTGTTGCCCAGTAACCTGGTCTATCGAACTGGATACAAATTGAAAGTATTCGGATTCTGCAAATTTCAAGAGTTTGCGAGTCGCGTTGGAATGCACCGTGAGGTTGGTGCCATTAGCCCTTAAAAATGAAGCCTAGAGATGTCCCAATGGTGGCCGGCTGCATCATAGGCGCTAAGCCCCGCCTCCTCCTTGTTAATGAATGAGACTTGGGCCAAACTGAAACGTCAAAGTACTCAAATTTTTCTCAAAGATGTTTTCTGTCATGTCACTTAGTCTCAATCACATGGATGTTTGTTCAGGAGGAGGTCGCGGAGGCGTTTATGGGCTTCTTTTTGGGAAGTTGGAAGTGCTATGCGACGCTAACTTATCATCGTTATTGTCCGTTTCAGACCATAAAAAAATGTGTTTTCAGGTGATAAACAAATCACTCGTATTGCCCATTTCAAAGTGTCACAATTGGAGGAAGTAGGGGTGCATTGTGGGGCTTCTGTACGCTGCAGATTTGGAAAGGGATGCGGTTGCGCAATGGATTCTTAACTGAGATGGCGCCGGCATGGCGCTCTGACGGGCAGGTGGAGCGACGGCAGTAAAGCAGCGACGGTTGCATGACCGTTAAAAAAGTCTCCAGCTCGCAGACGCCTCGGTAACGCCTCGGTAACGCCTCGTCCGTGTGTCCATGTCAGCCGAACGGTTACAACTCTGTTTGGCACCTTTTCCCGTGCCACCATTTCAAGCCTCATTTGCGCTGGTTTGCCGTCCATGCGGCTTTATTGGGGTTGCCGCAGGGGTCACGCTGTGTGACGCTGGACACATCTGGACGGACGCGCTGCCCTGAGCGCTCACCTTGACGCCCAGAAACAAAGACGCCATTTGATTTATACTTACGACTTTTATGAGAGAGGAGGTTTCACATATCGGCCAAATCAAAAAAATATGACTATAAAAAAATAAAAAAAAATAAAAAAAACAACAACTCCCCAACAATTTCAAAGTAACTTTCCATAATCAGTCATCAATAGATTTGCAGAGCCAATGACACATGTCTTTTTTTTTTTTTTTTTTTTGAGAAGCTATTTTTGTAGCTTCTTAAAACAATATATTTGACCAAAACAGAAATAAGTAACAAAAAGATTAGTTATGAATCATTAAAAAACATGCAGTTTACGGCCAATAGGGACTTTTGAGCAATCATACAAGAGAGCCCAAAATACTTACACCTCCTTAATCCAGTTTTTTTTTAAATGCGAGTTTCCAGCCGAGTGATTTTTTGACACAGGATATATCTCGCAAGGAGCTTTAATTTGACATCTAAAACAAATTTTCACTCCCCGGTGTCAATCGCACCTCGGTGGATTAGTTGCGCCCGCTCACTTATTGAAACCCAATTACGCAAAGTTAAACCCGGCGCTGAAGTAGCGGGAGAGACAGCAGAAAACAAAGCAGCAAGCGTTCGTTGTGGAATGCACTTGATGTTTGTGCCAGTGTGTGACTCCGCAAAATGTGATGCGGTCGGACACTTTTCACAGCCTGAAAGGAGAAAACTTAAAGGTCCGCGCGGAAGATGGCCGGATTCACGCGGGTTTGATTTTTACCGTCTTCCTCAGTGACGTTGAAGCCTGCGTACAGTGTCGTTTTACTGTACCCTCCCCAGAGCAGAATATGTTCCGAGCAGATGATTTTTTTTTTTTTTTGGGGATTTTCTGAGACTACAGCGCTCGTGGACAGGATGCACAGGAATGCGACAATCTGGTTTTCATAAAGCGCGCACTCGCTCGCCTCCGTCTTCCTGTGTGGCTGCGTGGAGATAGCGGTTTTCGGATGATCTCTGGGCACCTGGCCGCCGGGGCTCCGTCTCGACAGCAGTTCTGGAGCAAAGTCTCCGTGTGAGATGTCGGCCGTGCTGGTGGACGCCAGAATGTGGGGGGAGACACAAAAAAAACAAAAAAAAAAACGCCCCTTCCAGCGTGCCGTTTTTCATGTGTTCTCCGTTTTTACGGCCTCTTTTGATGGAGCTGGCATGATTTTTGCCCGACCCGCTGCAGCGCCGCGGCGCAAGCGCGGCATTTAAACGCCGGCCTCGCCGGGTCCAGATGGACTCCCGCTTCAAGCCACATGTCCAGTATGACATAACGCTGAGCCATCTCGTCCCAGGCGCCTCTGGCTTGCAGCGCACCTGATGATTGTCCAATGTTGGCGAAGTTGGTAGATTGTGCTTTGGCATAAGATGGTGGATGCGCCAAGACTTTTGAGTCTCAGGCCCTTTTTTTTTTTGCTGGGGAATCGGATGGGCGGTTTAAGATTTCAGACCACCTTTATGTTCAATGAACTTCTCCTCATCCTGCCTCCACGCTGCCTCCCCACCTTCTCGTTGCCTCGGGAGAAACAGACCCTCAGGAGAACAAGCCGATTTCCCTGATAAAATGCGCATGACGGTTCTCAGCTCCATATTGAGGTTTCTTTACATGAACTGGCTAGCGGGGGGGCGGCGAATGCTCCCCTCAAACGTCAGCGAACTAACTCAAACCTGGTGTCCAGGCCCTTCGGCGCACACTCTCATCCATCACCTCCTGATTGTGACTCACGGAACGATAACTCAGCTGCCAGGGCTGCATTTGCCGAAATGTGTTAAATGGGTGTGAAAGCGGCACATTAGCAAGGAGCCAACGCGTGTAATTAGACACCTCAAACAAACTGAAGAAGGCGATAGCAGTCGCGCGGGGCGTCACAGCTCAGCTGCCCGGATGCTCGCGAGGGGTCATTTTTCCCTCCGACCAGGTTCCCACGTCGCCTGCTTGCCTGGCAGGAGCGGACGCCGCAGCTGGCAGTGGGCGAGCGGGGCCCGGGCCCGCAGGCATGCGCGGGGCAGCCGCACACACACTGTCGGCGCGGCTTGCTGCTATTCTAAAGCCGTGACAAACAGGAATGTCGGAGGCCCGACAGACTGTCAAGATAATTTCGCTGCCAATGAGCCGTCGGGAACAGTTAGTGTGAAAATGGCATTTAGTGGCCACATGTGTCAGTATCAGAAGTGTGTATGTGTGTGTGTGTGCTGAGGGGGGTGGGTGTCTGTTTGTGAGCTGTTAATTCCATTGCGGACCACCTTCTCTCCATAGGGGGACCCAGGGCCTGAGGGACCACGAGGACTACCTGGTCTGGTTGGACCTCAGGTAGGTCAGACTGGAGCTTCTGCAAAGCTTTTGACCTCGAGGCCAAAAAAAAAAAAATGAACACATTCAACAGGATAAATGTTCAGCTATTATATTTATGTATTTTCTGGTGGACCGCCGCAATTAACATACCAAACCCAATATTAAGCTAATTAATTGAATGTTAATTTATGTTTTATGGAATCCGATATGAGGAATTAATGGAGAAAAGGAAGGATATTTTTTCCTGACTGTGACTAAATACTGTGAAGCAAACTCAACTGCACTCTTAACCCCTTTAATTACCACCACGTCGCTCTCACAGCTGCCAGCGCTCACCGATTTAACATCCTGCATCGCTTTCAGCGCGCTCGGCCACGCGCTCACGGGCGGATACGACGTGACGATCACGGATTTCCATCGGGTTTTTTTTTTGTTTTGTTTTTGGTCAGCGCACATCCGATCGCGGCGAAACTCCAGCCGACGCTGAAGTCACCTTTTATCGGTTGTCACGCCCACCCCCGCCGTCGTCGCGCCGCCTCGTTTTCGAGTCTCCGCTTCTAAAAGACTCCAGTCGTTGAACTCACCGAGGCTTCGATTATACTGTATCTCACCGATCGATCACATTGTTTTCCCCTTTGACCTTCTCTCTCATTCTATGACCCTCCTCTCTCTGTCTGTCTCTCGCTCTCTCTCTCGCTTCTCTATGTGGCAGGGCCCGGCAGGACGAGCTGGCCTGCCTGGATTGAAAGGTGATAAGGTGATCTAAATATTTGTATTATTGCAGTGTATCTGTGTGTATAACTGAACATGTTTCAGGACATCCAGCTTAAATACTGATAGTCAGACAGTGAACACAAGCCCAAATTTGCTGCTGTGTCACGGTGGCATGTGGAATGCTTTTTTTTTTTTTTGCGGTACAGAGAATACCACGTCATTCACCTTGAATTTAGATGTTTCCGTGTGCGTTATACTGTACGTACAGGTCACGCGTCCGTTTATCGAGTGCATGCGGTCGTGCTGTGGTCGCCATGGCAGGGTGGTGGTGTGTTATATCTCTGTGTGATGCTGTGAAATTCAGGGTGAAGTGGGCCAAAGGGGTGAACCAGGAGAGACGGGGTACCAAGGTGATAAGGTATGCGCACACACACTAACACACACACATACAGTCCTGATAAAAAAAAAAAAAAAAAGAAAGGGAAATCATCTCATTTATTGAATGTCCTCACCAACACCAAGAGAGTTGAAGCGCGTCACATCAGCTCTTGAATCGCTGCACTGTGTCCTCATGTGTCAAAGAGTCAAATTTATAACCCTTCCATCTCGTTTGCAAAGCACTTAATGATCAAGCGCCTGAACACACCTCTGGTTTACTGGCACGTAATGAAGCGCCCCGGCCTCCCAGGCCATCTGGGAGCAGTTTACTCATGTTCCCAAGATCAAAACATTATTGTTTACTGTGGCTTTCTCATGAATTCTAAATGCAACGTCTTCCTGAGATTCTAACTGTTTTTTTGTGTGCTTTTTGTTTCCATGGTCTTTTTATACTGTCTCAATGCATTTATTTTCCTTCTTTTTAATACGTATTCCCGAATTTCTTTTTTTCATACTATATTTTTATCCTCTGAGTGTTGAGTGTTGCTGAATGAATAAACCTGCTTTGCCTTAAGGAAAGTATTTCACTTAAGGATTTGAAGAAAAAAAAAAGATCACAGCTGAATCTTCAGAGGAAATTTTTTTTTGTCTTTGCAGAAATTAGGAATGGATAAATAATTAAAACAACAACAACACATGTGCACTGTGTTTTGAATAGGTGCAGATGTTGAGTCATTAATCTTAATCCGCCGTATGATGCTCGTCTCGGGTGGGGGTCGGTGCGCAGATGCACATTAGCACAAATGGATTAAAGCAAGCACACGCAGATGCACACACACACACACACACACACACACACACACACACATACACAAATAAAAGGGTGTGCAGGGTCAGTTTATGAGCGCTATGTTACGTGGAATATGTTTTATCTTTCAGGGTGCTGCTGGTGCGCCCGGGCCTGCTGGTCCAAGAGGAAAACCCGGCCCATCGGTACGTTGGAGTCTGCGTGTGTGTGTGTGTGTGTTTGCGTGAGCATTTCTGCACCGATTTCGTGCAGCTTTTATGGACAAGAGCACGTAAAAACGCTGCCCTCGTGTATTTTGAGTGCCAGCGTGTTCAGCGTCTGAGGACTGATTGACTGGAGTTGATCCCTTACGCCCGATGTGGCACCGAGCGCGCATGCATCGCGTGTTGTGACTGATTAGAGCAAAAATTTTCGGTGGGTGTAAGTGGTGACAGAAAGAAGGGAGCAAAAGTGTTTGACACAAATCAGGAGCAGGAGGTGATGTGAAAAAGAAGAGCTGTTTTTTTTAAATTTTTTTTTTTTTTAATTATGATTATTTATTTCTGTTTGTTGTCATATTTAGATTTTCATTCTTATTCTGTTGAATTTTTTAACAGGGCAAGATTGGTGAGATGGGCGCACAAGGTCCACCTGGGCCAGCAGGACCGGAGGTATTTACTCGTATTCACACAACAGAACACAATTTTTATTTTTATTTTTATTTTTTTGCCAAGCTTTCGCGTTGTGAAGGACAAGACTTATATGCAAAAAGAAAAAAAGTTTAAAATGAGTCCAGATTTGTACTTTAGTGCATTTTTTCCAAACAAGGTTATTATAGCATAAAGACACTGAAGAGATCTAGAAGTTGTTTTAAAGCTTGAGTTAGTTAAAGCCAATAGATGGGGACGTCATTTTGACACGCCGTGCGTGGCTTTGTGATGTTTTATTCCTGGAAATGAACACTCCCGACTAACATATACTGCCAATCCACGTGGGAGCGTCTGTTTGATCGTCAGCGATGGCAGAGGACCTGAGACGGTCATGAACGTAGCTTCCAACAGGATCTTATTAAGGGCTAACGCAGCCCATGACTGAAATATGCAAGGAAAGGGTTTGATTTGTGTTCGGATACTCGTAACTGTCCTCTGAAAGCAAAGCGAGCCATGACCAAAATGGAGAGGCGGTCGAGGTGGAAGACCTGCGTTTTACATAGAGGAAGTTTGAGATGCAGACACACTTTGTGGAGTTAAATTCATCTAACGCCACTTGTGCCGCCAGCGCGCGGGTGTGAGCCGTCAACACGCCATTCAGGTCTTCCTTGGTGATTTGGTACAGCATCAATAACAATATCTCTATTTTTTTCTCTGCTGCTTTGCTTTTCCCGGCATCTCCGCCTGCGTGTGCGATGCTACGCGTTCAAGCGGTCGCCGTTGTTGCAAATATGTTGCAGTTAAAGAAAAAAAAAAAACCATCATCGGACACACTGCTCTTAGCATTACAGCATGGCCATGGGTCGCACAGGCCGCCGCTCGCAGGCACATCTTCAGAAATGAGTGATTGACGTGCCTGGAAGTATTTAGCCTCTGCCATGTTAGCGGCGATCGCTCTCTTCACGCCGGTTTACTATCAGCCCGCCCGTGGCCCCGCCCGTGATTTATGCAAGACGCCCTCAGTCATTTGCAAAGAGGACTTGCAGCGGCATATCAATGCTTACTCAATCTGCCATTGCCAATGCAGGGTGATCCCACTTCCTCCTGCAATGCACACGGACGCGCGGCGCGCTGATTTACTGTGAGGAGTCATTCTCAAGCAATTAGTCATGCGAGTTGTGAAATAACCTGCTGCATTTTCCCGCCTTTCCAAGGGGTTTCCAGGGGACATAGGAGTGCCGGGGCCCAACGGTCCACCTGGACTGAAGGTACAACACCATCTAACTGGCTCCCCCCGTCTCTTTGTGCCTCTGTCCCGATCTATTTTAGAGTTCATTCATTCGTTCATGCTGATGTGTTCCAGGGTTTGCAGGGTGACCGAGGTCCGCAAGGCCCGCCCGGCCCAAAAGGGACAGAGGTGAGCAAAACTCCAACGCTTGTCTACATGGTTGCGGACTATCAAAGATACAGAAGAGTGGAAAATATACCTCATCAAGGAATTTCCATTTGATCATTAATCTGAGGAAAGATTCATCAAGGCAGACCTTCTCATTTAGCATCTTGTCATACTTTAAACCGTCGCTGTGTAATTTAGGTTTTTTTTTTTTTTTTTTTTTGATGTCTTCTTGGATGTCTCTTGGGGCATTTTCCACAGGGTGAAGTCATGATTTGTCATTGGGTGCTTATAAAAACAAGGCTGAAAGTTTTCCATTGCTGGAAAAAAAAAAAAAAAAAAAAGGGAACAGAAGTCTTTTGGCAGGTGTACAGCACACAAACCTTGATTTTGTGTTGCAACATGCTCAATTAAAAGAGGCAAAACTTTAAAAAAACAAACAAAAAAAAAACAAAAAAAACAACTGATACTTGAAACTTCTAAAGTGGAAAGAAACAAAAGTGAATCTGCCCCAAGCGCTGTTCTTGATAAACTCCAATTTTTGGTGAAGTTTATAACATTGCAAAATGACGCCCCTTTTTCAGGTGGATTGCATTGTGACTGGGGTCGGACATTGTTTGGATTTTTAACAATTCCGATTCCACTCCCAGCTCTTCCGTCCGATTCCAGTTCTTATCACTTCTCGATTCTGATTCTTTGAAGGTCGGAGTCGGGAATAAATCCACCGCAAAAATGTCCGAAATCGTAACACGGCAGTTGTTGATGTTGTTGCTTTGATCACAAATTTAGGGATCCTGGCAGGGCCGCTTGTTGGCCGCCTCGCTGTTGAGACCGGCGGCGGCACCTCAAACGCGCTACACTCCTTATTGATTTGTACACCGCGCTGGTGATGGTGTCTACTCATATTCATAGTGCTTCCTCCCGTGCAGGAAACAAGTGTCTCGCAGCTTTTTTTCTCCCTGTGCTGCGCTAAGCTTTTCCAAAGTTAAATAAAACCACACTTTCAGGCGCTGCTCACTGTGCTCCGTGGCTGCAACAGGCCCAGCGCCTGGGAGTATGTTGGCTGCTACCGAAATTTACGTTTTGGAACCGATTATCGGGGTCGAAACCCAAGTTTTTCGAAACGACTCCTTTGGAATCGTAATTTTATTTTGAAACGTTTCCAAGTTTGAACCGGTTCTCGCCGCCAAGTCCAAGCTGTGGCGACTGGAGTCGGTTTAGTTTGAGAGGCTGGAGAAGTAAAGCAAAATACTTTCATCTCACCGGGATTGGGAGGATTACTAGGAGATGGGTTTTAGTCATTCAGTCAGCAAATGAAACCAATTTACTGGTGATATTTCTTTACCCTCTGGGAGAGTGCGGGATTCTGGTGTTTACATTTATTTGTGCGTTTTAACCACTTGGCCTTTTGGACCATCCGATGAATGCATGTTAAATGAAATGCAGCACATCTCTACACAAGCGCAGCAAGCAACTCGTCTCATGTCCAGTTCCTGTAGCTGCACTGCCACTACAGACGGATGTTTCGGTTACTGCTGTTGTTGTTTCAGTAGTTATTCATGTGGTGTTGGAGCCCCTTGGCTCTTGAGATAAGGGTAAATTCTGTCAGAGAGGACGGATGCACGGCTCGGTGCAAGATCAGGCATGAGAGCGGTCGATGCGACATGGAAGTCGTGCAGATGCGGTTCTACTTTGCGCGTGCCCTTCACGTTGTTTGGTCGCCGTGGCTGGTTGTTATGCCAGCTGTGTTTACTCAACTGTGGGATCGTGGCGTGTATATATGAGGGAGAGTGTGTGCGTGCCTGCGTGTGTGTGTGTGTGTGTGCGTATGATTAACCGTATTGTGTGTCTGCAGGGTGATGAAGGACCTCTTGGCCCACCTGGCAACCCCGGCCCAACTGTAAGAGTTCCCAGGCACACACACGCACACACACGCACACACATGCACACGCACACCCACACACACACTAATACACACAACCAGAGACTGCTGCAGGTGGTATGAATGATATAGTTCACTTAGATATTCCATCAGGAAGCAGCTGGGATGAGATGTGATCAACACATGATTCGCTCCTGCATCTTTTGAAACTGATTCTGTGTGCGTGCGTGTGTGTGTGTGTTTGTGTGTGTGTGTGTGTGTATGTGTGTCTCTCTCTCTCTGTCTTTGTAGGGGAGACCTGGTAGGAAAGGCTACATAGGTGAACCCGGTCCTGATGGTCCAGAGGTGAGTCTGCTCTCTCAGCAGCTTCTATTACCGCTCTGTTCATAAACGCATTCACTTTATTTTTAATAGAAAAATTTAAAAAAAAAATGCCGCAGTATCGTGGAAAACGAAAATACAGATTCACAAATGATCTTAACTTCGGTGCTTTATTCACATGCCGATGCAGGATCATGTCGTGTACATTAGCTTTCCTCATTTCGCCACTTGTGATGCGTATTTCCAAGCAGTGCTGATGGTAGATTTGGCCAGTTGAAGCACAAATATCCCAGTGTGCAGCCCTCTGCAGTGTGATTTGGTCGACAGTCCATTTCTACTCAAAACCAACACCCCCCTCGGCTCCTAGCAATCTCGGCACATTTTTAAAAACAACAGTAGCAAAAACGAGCGTAAGCGACGGCAGGGGATTCATTTTACAGTGTCATTTAGACGTATTCGTCAGAGCCGAGGCCTGTACTACGAAGCTGGACTTTCTCTCATCACGGTAACTTCAGGGTTAGCCCCGGGTCTTCCGTCCTACGACGCTGTTTAACTTCTTAGCAGGGTGGATCACCATGGCAACTTAACGCTGAACGGCTAACCTGCTCCAGAGCAGGTTATGTTCTGGATGTAAGAGATCAGCGAGTATAAAAGCCCCACCCTCCTGACCAATCATCCTCTCTTGGAAAATGCCCCGCCCCCGCAATTCTATGCCAGCATTCCTTCCTGGCTTTTGCTGCGGCAGAAGTGTTGCTTTTTTTGGGGGGCTGGATACATTTGAATTCTTCATATGTTTTGAAGAACAATTGTCTCCTCCTCCATTGTGACGCACGCCGCTCTGCAGGCTTTCTCCGCGTTTGCGATTGGTCAGGCGCCGCGAACCCCGCGCACCGCTCGAGTTTGGAAAAACCCCGGGCTCAGTTACCGAGTTGATAACCGGCTTCGCAGTCGCGCTTATCAGGACTGCGAACGTCCGGGTAAGTCAACCCGGGCAACGGAGAGATATCCCGGGTGTGTTAATCCAGCCTCCTAGTGCAGGCTTCCGGTCTCAGGGGGTCTGAGGCTGCAGCTGCATCAGGCCCGGAAGCAGGATCTGGAGGTTTTGGCATCAGAAGCTCACTTTGAATGAATCCAGGTACATTTGAGCGCGTTCCTGCGTCGTGTCAGTTGACCACATGTTGGTAAGTTAGACGATTGGTCTGCACCTGCTTGGTAGGAACGGCGGCCAGAGATTGTTTCACCTGCCGGCTCTCCGTGTCAATTGCCATGACAAATGAATGTAAGCCGATAAACGAATGAGACTGAAAAACATGCCGGCGTGTTAGCCATCACGCATTCGGAGTGGCCCGCGTTTCCTTTGTCGGACTCGCAGCTGACGAGTGTTACGGCCTCGTTTTCTTCAGCTTCAGGAAGCCACGACATTCCAGGCCTGTCCCTCACGCAATTACCCGGGCGGTGATTGGCTTTTTAGTCGCCACACCTGCAGCTCCATGATCACATTATCATGGATTTTTATTTATTCGTTTAATTTTGAAATTCGTGTGCGTCTCCGAGTTTGTGACCCACTCGAGAGTGAAGCTCCGACCTACTGTGTCGTAAACATGCTCTTAATTAGGAAGGCCTTTTTTTAAATTTTTTTATTTTCTCAGGGCTGTCATTACACACATGTGTGTTTCTCACTGCCGAGGGGCAACACGGAGTTATCCCACGCGGCTCTGCATGTGTGTGTTCCTCTTTACTCCTGTAATATCCTGTGCTGCTCGGGCCTGTGGAAGGGCAGGATGGCGATAGAACCCTCTTTAATCACAGGAAGCGAAGCGCGACTCTGTTTGATTTCTTTTTTTTCCTTTTTTTTCTGCTTGCAGGGGGAGAAAGGAGACGTTGGAAATGTTGGAAAAATTGGACCGCAAGTGAGTCGCTGTCACACACTCCCACCGGCGTTAGCGGACCGCCAGCGAGCTTTTAATTATCCCCGTAAAAGTGTTAATGTGGAGCCCGCGCGTTGGCTTTTCATTAAGCTCTTTTCTGCCCTCAGTAGTTTTCGGAGAGATTAATGTACACGTTAAGATAATGGCACATTTCCTCCACGCGGTTTACCCGTCGCAGTCAACGCGACTCTAGAGAAGTCTCAGGAGCGGTTCATGATATCCTCCTGTTATCTTGACCCACTTTCAAAATTCCACATTGTGTTTTCATCATGGACTTGGCGGCGTGTGACATGAGCGCCGAATGAGCACCAGTCCGACGTGACCTCATTCAAAGACCCAAAGCAAAGTGTGTTTGACGTCCGCTATTGGCCAGGAATCCCACTGTATGCTGCATGTTGTCAAAAATATTGTAGCTGAAGTGGAGGGTGTCTCTGTCCATTAGGCGGCTCCGCACGTCTCCTCCCAAACAACTGGATTAATTCTAAATGAAGCAACAGACTGAAAAATGTGTTTCATTTCTCTCTCCGATTTTATGCTTCCGTTGATCATTCTCAGCGCAGCTATCCAGATGAACTGCCAAGTCATGTCTTCTCCTTATAAACTAATGATTCTGCAGACTGTTTCAAAGCATTCAAAGTCAAGTTCCTCCTTCCTGGAGGCCCCTTAATGTTAATATTTGCATTCTGTACATAGTGGAGGCAGCCGAGTTTGGCTTGTTGCTGCGACGCACATATGAGAGGGATTAAGAAGTTACTGAGAGGAGAGCCCTTTGAAGCTCTAAAGCATATGGAGGCTCGAATGGATGCCATTACATCACTTTACGATTAAATGAGAGCAGTGAGAGCTGAGAGAGACTGGTTGTTCACCGGTGCGGGTCGAACCCAAAGTTAGATCCCACCCCTCCCCCTCCTGTGCGACTGTGTTCTCTGAGTGTATCACCGCGAGGCCTCCAATAAAGCGGTTCCAAGTGACATTTTAGCTGAGAGTTTCGCCGCGTGGTGGATTTTAGTCGGTGCAGCTCAAATAGCCAAACGTGTCTCAGCCCTTAGCCACCAAAGGCAGGTGAACTTTGAAATCTAGTTTATGTGTCAGCGCCTGCGCTTCGATTTTTCTTGCACTTGCATGTCTGCAGAGTGCAAAAGTGCACTATTTGGCCTGCTGTAACTCTGGCGGTGTCTGAGGAACCAGACCACAGCCCCACATTAAAAAAAAAAGAAAAAAAAAGCTCCCATGTCAAAGACCCTGTCGTGGAACCCCCTTTCTTACCACTTCCTACCATTAAATGATACAGGGCACCATGTTGCTGCGCTTTATGTCCCAATTAAGGGATTTGAGGTCACTCTGGAGGCCATGTTTCCATGCCTGCGGGCTGCATCCTCTCACAGACACTCCGCCGCTAATCCATCTCTTCTTTACTTGCATCTTACAAGATAATCCCCTCCAGGTGATGATACATGAGTAACACTTCAAGGGCCATTAGCGTTTTTTTAGCTGAGCCCCGAGGAATCGCAGATGGGGGAAACAAAAAAAAAAAACCTTCCTCGTGTATATATTAGTGGTCTGTGTGGTGTCTTTCACATCAATCTCAGCTTCCATTCGCCTCTCTACCTCTCACTCTCTGGCGCTCTCTGTGCAGAGGGATGCAAACAAAATAGGATTATGCGACTTAAGTGTGAGCGGCGGTCAGACGGAATGTGGAGCCTGTAAACCGCCCGCACGTGCGATCCTGCAAACGTGGGACGCAGAGATATAGATTGGCCCCTCGCAACCCGAGGCAAGCCGTGGCCCCACCGCACTGGCTTTCGTGGCTGGCCAACAGTGAGCGCGTGTGGTCAGCGGCGGCGAGGCGGTCCCACCAGTCACTGCGGCGACCCTTGGCAAGACCCACGTGGTGCGCGGCAGCGGCGCCGGCGCGTGCGCTGTTGCCTCTGTCCGTACCGCGGTAGAAATATTACAGCCAATATGGATTGACGTATATGATGAGATGTAAGAGTATGTAGTGAGATGAATGTGACAGAATGTCGAAAATCGCCCCCTAAAAAAAAAACCTTTCAGTGTGTTGCTGCTGGTCTGCAGCTCCAGATTCCCAGTGGGGAAAGGTTGGCACCGGTCCAAGCCGCAGCCCGTTTCCCAGACGACTGATCTGGAAGTGGTTAAGCTCCGCTGATAACTTACGTGGAGTACTTACATTAGCCAGTGTTTCCCCCCCCACAAGGAGCGGTGGTGGTGGTGGGGGGGGGAAACACCGGCCGTGCGAGCAGCATGTGTCTATTTGGAGCCATCTATCGCAGACGTCACCGCGCGGCCTATTTTCTTTTCCACCGCGCTCCTTACATGATTTATCCCGTGTCCACAGATGCCGTTATCATCAAAGCTCTGTCCGCTGGCCCGGACTCAGAGGAGAGGCGGCTCGCGTTAAACAATTTCGTCAATATCCCCGAATCGGAAACTTCTCATCCGGCTGTCCTCGCCGCATCTCAATCGCTGTCCGGCCGAACGTGAGCACCGAGAGAGGCGACGGTTTTCCCTCGTGTCATCTTCAGTTGCGCTCGTAAAGCAAAAGATGCAGGGAAAAAAAATAATAAAAGTGCGATATGCAGTATTACTTCTGCAAATGCTTCCTGAGAAACCCACTCAAACACTTGCCCATTGAAAGTTCACCGCATGACATGTGCAGCATCCCCTTTTGTCGTCTCGCTAAAACTACAGGTGGCGCTAACGCATTTTTTCTCCCCTGCGTGCCTCTCACCAGACTTTGCTCGCGTACTAAAGCCGATTGCAGTCGGCTATAACGTTACGCAAGTTCCGCGGCGCTCCCGAAAAAGCATGTCAGACTTCGAAATCTTCATCCATCAAAGACCGACACAGTAGTCGTGGAGGCAGGGGGAGTCGGCGCGGACCGAGCCAAGAGTTTGTATGAACTGGCTCCATAAAAGCGTCCGTAGCATGATTTAATACTGCAACACTGCCACGTTAATAACAGAGGGCTGCGATTGCTGAGGGCTCAGATGTCCGTTTGGTCCCGGCTTGCTGGCCGCTGTTGTTTTTTTCCACTTTTCTCTTGGAAGCCCCGAGTCACGTTATCGTCCCCGAACATGCCGCGGATTCCTCCATAGACTGGGCCACTTCCTCCCCAGCGCAGGGTCGCCCCCGCTCACCTGCTGCTGCTGCTGCTGCTGCTGCAGCCTCTTCCTCCTCCATCTGCGTGCCCATCCTGCATCCTGTAGTCATTCCTGCATAACTAGGTTTTCTCCACATGCTTTCGGGCGGGCTGCCTCGATCTACAGCGACAGCGCTGGAGATGTACGACTTCAAGACGGCCAAAGACCTCAGACGGCCAAAAATCGGAGCAGAACCCGATCGTTCCGCCGCGCAGACAGCAAGTTAAAGCTCCGCAGCGACACTCACTGCGGCCTCCCACGCAAGAGATCTAACCACGGGTTTCCATCCTGGCTTAGGTGTTCGGTTTGATAAGCTGCGGTCAGCGCTGGCGTTATTCATCTCAGATCACCTTCATTTCCAAGATGAGAATCCTATCTGTCTGTTAAGGGTTTGGAGCCGCTGGTGCAGGCTTTTGTTTTATCTGGTATCAAACATTGCGGTTCTTCTTTTTTTTTTCTTTTTTAGTGTAAAATCCCTGAGTCGGTCGGAATCCAAAATTCGGAAATTTAAAATCGAATGGATTGTAAGAGTTCCCGGCACTTCAGGCTTCTGCTGCTCCCAGCCAGCAGCCTCACCTCGCTGCTTGGGAGAGCACCGCATTGTAATCTATGACCTCTTGCATTCCAGGTGTCATAACAGGTTGGAAAAATAACCCCTTGCCGGTTGGGGGATCAGGTCCTCGCGCTGGCATACTTTCTCCTGATGTGTTTGCATTCACTTTTTTTTTTCTTTTCTTTTTTTTTGTCCTCATCTCCTCTCCACTCCAGGGCCCGGCAGGCCTGATTGGGATGGCTGGGGTGATAGGAGTTCCTGGTGAAAAGGTAAGGAGCGCCTTTTCTCTGTCATTAAGCTGTCAATCAGCATCAGCTGGCTGCCTGTCAGTGGCAGGCCTCTGTAATTAGGGCCGTGTTAAGCAGCCATGACTGCAGGCCCCAGAGGGCCCCCGAACACATGCTCCAGATAAACACCCCGGCGCTCTCACATCCACATCAATCACAATATTGTCACAGCCGCTACGCCGTCGCTGTCTCTCGCCCCTTCCGCCCCTCAGCTGAAACGGGCAATTCTACGGCGCCTCGCAGGAGACAATTACAACTTTTGCTATTGAGCAAACTCCTCAGACAAATTGGCCCGTTACGTTATGCCCAAGAGAGAGGTGGGGGAAACGTTCGCCGCCGTTAGAAATGGGCTCTGCGGAGAGTCTTATTGCTTATGCCCTCATAAATTCATACAAAAGGGGAGTGCAGCATATAGGGGTTCACAATGTACAACGGCTCGCTAGACTGTCTCCATCCCATGCTATCATTCTGAGCGATGTGATCATCGATTATCGAAGCCCCTTGTGTGTCAGAGGGTGTTCTTGCACCAAACGCATCCCGACAGCCCATAAATTCCGCTCAGATTATAGATTATACCGCATAGTAGATAGAATTAGCCGATCACCGGTTGATGGAAGCCAAAGAGCCAGGAGTTTACGTGCACAGTCACGAACTGGCTTCAAACCATCACTGACACGAGCATAAGAGGGGTTAGACCGGAGACCTCTGCAGCTTTACTGCTCACCCAGGGTTCACTTACTTTTCCTCGCGCTGCGCAGCGTGCCACCAACTGGGATTCAAAGTACCTGCTTGCTGTAAAACTTCACTCGACCAGCTGTCACTCCAACCCTCCGCGTTTTAGAAGCCGCTCTCCGGTTTCATGGCTCTTTATTAGGAAAAGTGAATGTGGATGTGTTTGGGATTCGCTCTGTCGAGGTGTCAGGTCATAGTTTAATGATTTTCCCTCTATTTTTCTGTTTTGCTGTTTTTTTTTTTCCTTCCCCCCTCCAGGGCGATCGAGGACCAGCAGGTCCAACGGGTCCCGTAGGAGAGAAGGGACCGAGGGTAAGTACAGTCGCTAAGACTCCATGCAGACTTCAGTTTCTTGCCTATTAGTTGTAAACCCCGGAGCGATTGTGCATAAAGGCGTTTTGCAAGAGAGTCGCGAAGCCACAGAGAGCCTGAAAACAATGTTCAGCACACAAGTATCAAAGAGAACGTTGTGATGAATATAAAACTGAACCGCGGAGCAGGTTTTGGCAGATGTTTGCTAGCTCCTTTTTCTTCTCATGAGATGAAAGGAGAATCCCGCAGACTCATCAGTAATGCAAGTTTTGTGGAAACAAAGCTCTGCAACAGTCACCACTGTCAAACTGGTTTGCTTACAGCAATGTTGAGGATAGGGCAAGGCTTGTTTGGAGCCTTTGAGTCCTGCCCAGAAAAACTCCGTCTCTGGTAAACCATGCAAACCCCGTGTTTCAGCATGGGCTGGTTTGATTGGTAGGGTAAAAATGTTTGGATGTACTTCCCTGACCTTACAATATGTAAAATGACCTATTTGTTTTCACACCTACGCCATGATGAGGCCCGGTGAAGACTGAGGAAATAGCATCTCACTCGAAGAGCATCCTTGAATGATGGAGTCAGCGACATTAGAATGGTCCCATTGTGTTACTATGCCAGAATCCATCGGTTTTTATGTTGGACTTGATAAAGATTTATGCATTTGCCATTTAATTCGCAAATACTTGCTGACACCTCCGAGGAAAATGATTTTTCACTGAAATAAATGACTTTATTGATCCCCTGGGAGAAAACAGTGGCGGTAATGTTTTCTCGAATGCCGCACGGGTCCACAGAGAGCGGCTGGCCGGCACGGCTCTCCGTCCCGGGGCTTTGGATTAACTCCATGTCTGTGGCTTTGGGGCCGCCATCCTGACCTAGCTGGCTGGCACACCAGCCAGCGGGCTGACTTGATTGGCTGGCTGGCGGAGCGGATGACTAATTTGGAGGCCGTCTGGCTGAATAGCTGGCTGATTGAGTCACCGCTTGTGCTTCATTGCGAGACGGGGCTTTGTGACTTATGTAAGGGGCCGTGGGGGTATGTGTGAAGCGGCTTGCGCTATAACGTCGCCGCATTAGCGTGCCGCGGCGGCCCCGCGCGAAGGGCTTTCCATCACACGCTGCAGCCTACTGCATACAGGGATTAGGTCTGTCTTCTATCTTTAATGCCTTTTTTTTCACTATTAGTCAGACAATTACAGAATCAGCTGTGTAATTAGAATGATGTCACCCTCTTTTTTTTTTTTTTTTTTTTTTCCCAGGATACCTGGAGCTCATTATGACCCAGCTTAACACTTAATATGAAACACAACAAGAGAACTGTCGTAATCATTCCCAGATTTGCTGCAGAAGTGTCCACCTTTCACTGCGCAGTCTTGAACTGCTCCTGACCCGTGTGCTTATACAGTAGCCGGGATATCGTGTGCGTTGGCGTGTCTTCGCCGTCCGCGACGCGAATGCCGCCGAACGCTGACGTAAGAGTTTGTTCTTTGTATGTCTTTGCACAAGGGTTACCCAGGGTTGCCAGGAAGTCCAGGGGACACCGGCATGCAAGGTGCACCAGTAAGTGTCAGAATCCTCATCGCCTCCTTTTCACTAGGATTGCATGTGTCACTTTGTATTTATTTAATGAAAATATAAATATGTCGGGAACTTTCCTCACTGCGGTGTTCTTGCCCGTTTTTCTTTTGGGTTTTTTTTTTCTCCCTTTGCATTTGGGGCAAGTCATTCACATATCAACGCGTAATGGAGCGAGAAGCTTGGATACAGCAACCTCCTTCATACTCAGTGACTGGATATCATAAACACTGAAACTGAGATTAACTCGGAGTCTTAAACTGATTTGCAGGAACCGCTTTCCTGTAAACACCGAGACATCAAGAGGGTGGTGTGATGTATCAGTTCTCCTCTTCCCCATCCATTAATTCCGGATCTGTGTAAACACCGCGTCTGATTGCACAGTAGCTGTTAAGCCTTTGCAGTTTTTCCAGTGAGGATGAAATGACTAGAGCTGGTTCAGAGATACACGCAGAGGTTTTTCGCCATTTACTTGGTGTAAAAGTTCTCTCACTTCTTGCATCTTTCTTGAATCTAATGCCACCTCATCATGCCAAAGAAACACTTCTTATCACCTCCCTTTTGTTTCTTTCTTGTCTTTTACTCCCAGGGTCCACAAGGGCAGAGGGGAAGTCCCGGCATCGCTGGGCCAAAGGGCAGGAGGGTAAGACACCCCGTTGCGTCTGCTGTGTTTCTCGTACCAGTCTTTTATGAACCACGGTATGTGAGCGGTGTATGTAAACGCGGAGGTTATCTGGTTCGCCACCACAGCCTCACTCCCATAAACCAGAAGCTGAAGCAGTTAAAACACACGTGTTTGCCCATCCGCTCGGCCAGAGCTCCTTTATAGGTGCATTTACAGTCGTTTCATGAGCCCAAATGTTTGTCCCATGTTTGAGAACACAAAGGCAAGGCGGAATGAACGTCGTGCAGTTATACTGGTGAGACACCATGTGGCTGAGAGGAGAACGACACCTTCGGGCGAGGGGGTCTGAAGGTGATGCAGTTGCGTGGCGTTAATCGGGGATCAGGCTGCCCGAGGAGCTTTACAGCGGCGCATATCCATAATATCGCTGATTGTGCGGTTTACTGGGTCAGGACGAAAAACACAAAAGCGAAGCAATTTCCTCTGAGTTGTCCAAGCAAGTTCATCTCGAGTGTCTCACAGAGCTGCAGAAAATAGGATTAGATCGTTTTTAATCAGCTCTGCGTTTTGCCCTGTTTTGTCCGCATGCACGATTAGTGTGGACCTCCATGGTAAAGAACCAGCAAAGTCATTATACCCGGACGGGTGGAAAAACCTAATCATCTTAGTATGGAAATATGACAAATGCAAATGGAACTTTACAGGACAGGGAAGTCATTTCATGGCTTGATGAGGGAACATCTTTCAGAAGAATCATCCCTCCAGTCGAGGTCCAGCAACAATCTGTGTTGAGGTGCATTTGAAGCTGTTCTGGCTCGCTGGCGGCTCAACAAGACTCTTTCAATTGTTTTCTGCCTTTTACTGTCTGTACATTATTAAGAAATATAGTGGTTTATTGGGGTTCAGCTTGAATGAAAAAAGTCAGGTAGGTCAGATGAATCGACTTAAAAACATCTCTGGAAAATGTGGTAAATTCTCCATTAGCAATCATTTATACGATAATATAATGGCATCTCTAATAGTATTTAACCTAAAAACATGATATTTGAACCTACAGCTTTGAGTGTTTATTTCCAATTCATACATATTTAGTTTAATTTACTGTCATGATACTTTACACCCCATGTGAACATGACTGTTTTATTTAGAATTCGTCCTCGTCACCAATGTGCAACAATAATGCAACACCCCTGCAAGAAATTCTACCTTTAAGAGTTTTATGTTGATTTTTTTTTTTTATTGAATCTGTTTGAGAGAGGTGTTGACATATTCTAACGAATGCTTTTTGGACTGAAATTTGTGATGTGGTTGAACTGTACTGGGTTATACTGGGAGGGGTCCCTAAAATTTTGCCACCCTGATGCATATGTAAAAGCAAACATTTTGCTATGTCAACACCTCTCTCAAACAGATTCTGTAACAATTCAACATAAAACTGCTCCTGAAGGGAGAATTTATTACAGGTCTGTGTCATTATATTTTATGGAAGAAAAAAAAAATATGCAGTGGTTTTAATATTTTGGCTCATGCTTTTGAAGCTTTTGCGCTTGCAGAAAACTTCGCGAGAAGGTATAGCGCTGTGATGTTGCTGACGTCTGCCGGCTTCTCTTTTGCTTAGTCGGCGGGTTCAAACCACTTTGGTGCGTCGGGGTGCGTCGGGGTGCGGGCGGCAGCAGCGCGTCCCGATCCATGCTGGACTTTAATTATCTGCCGAGCGTAATCTTTGCTCACGTAGCAGTCAGGGTTGCCCGTCATTACCGGGGTCAAAGCTCTCTGGTTGAATAGGTGTTCACAAGCGGATGCAAGGAAAGCACTGAAATTGAGAAATGGCTGAGCTTTCGCCGCCGCCGCCATTCCGCATTACTTCTCACACTTCGCTGCTCATTCACCTCCCCGTGCCGCCTGTTTACCTCTTTGCTACCAAATAAACATTTTTACCGAGCAAAACATATGGCAGCGCTTAACGTGCCGCAGCCCGTGCGGTTTTCCCTATTCCATTGGGGTGTGGGGGCCGGGGGGGTATGACTCAGTTACCCTCAAATCCCTCAGTCATCAACTTCCACGCTTCATCCACCGTGACCAGGCGTCATTTGGCGTATAATCCATCGTGGGGCCATCAGGGAAAATTAAAAGCCGATTCCATCGAAGAAATTAGACAGAACTTTAGTCATTCTTCTGGGAAAATGTATCTATCGGTCTTTCCTGAGAACTCCCGCTGTGATAAACAAATCATATCCTGCAGCTGAACTACGCCATGTGCGCCTTTCCTTGGCGCCCACCTGCACTTGTTCTGAAGCTGGACGTTTTTCGCGATAATTGTCATCACGGAAAGAAAACAACTAGTGCTTCCTCTGGGCTGTCAGGACGCCTCTCCAGTCATGTCTGATCCCTGATTCCTCGTCTCCATGTTAATGATCCATTTAGATGAGATGAGATAAGATGAGATTGGCTTCCTTTCTGCAGTTAAAAGTCTGAAACTCGTTATTTACCTTTGCACCCATAGTTAAATAATGTTGGGACTCGTCATGAATTTGTCCAAGCATCGGCGCAGCTATTATTTCTTGATACTTGAAAGTTATACGATTAAAAGGAGAACCAAAGATGGGGAAAGATACAGCAGATTCAGGTTCGTGTGCCTGGAAGCTTGAAGGAGCAGAGTGACCTCAGACCGACGGGGCATGGAGGGGGAGGTGGGAGCTTGGCGGTGGGAGTCCATCCACAAGCTGGAGGCTCAGGCAAACTCGGGGCAGATAGTCGACGGTCGAGTTATAAAAGCGAGGAGACGAGATGGGAGCAGCAGATAGCAGAAGAGTCCTGAGAGAGTGGACGGCGGGGAGAGAGAGAGAGAGAGAGAGAGAGAGAGCGGGATGGTCTTGAGTTGCACTTACAGATTTTTATCTGTCACCATACCTGAGTGGTGGTGCGGCAACTCTGAAAAAAACAAAACAAAACACCACCGGAATTCGTGTGGGGGCTGAAATGTGCCGCATCAGGGTGGAAGCAGCCCCCATGGAGACCAGGAATAAGGACTGATTACTCTGTGGGTGCATTTGGGAGCTATTGATGTCAGCTTGTGTATGACGCCCTGATACGCCCTGTTGTTGTTGTTTGACGAGTGATGTTTCTGTCACGTAGGGACCGCAAGGACCCGATGGCCCACTGGGAGAACCAGGGCCTGAAGGCACCAAGGTGACTACACACACATCCTGGGAGAAAAAAACATGTCTTTAAGCTCTTTTTTTTGTCATGTGGAGATGGAATAGCTTAGCATGAAATGTGTGCCTTTTATCGCATGATAGCCAGAGTATTAGTGCCGGAACAACTTGCTTAATTAGGTGTTTTTGTTTTTGTTTGTTTTAATTCTGAAACCCATGTATCGGGAAAATCTTTCTAACGACTTCCCAAAATGTGTCTTATTTTGCCTTTCAGGGTGAAAGGGGCAACGCTGGACAGAAAGGAGATCCGGGATTCATAGTAAGCTGTCACTTTTAGCAGCGTTCGATGCTTTACTGCGGTTGCCTGAAAGAATAACGCAAGAGAAGCGCAAGTGTCAGCTGTCAGGTGTTTCAAAACGTATTTTAACCTGCGTGGTCAAAATCTGCAATGGCTTTATGTCTAACACGTTTCTGGTGGGGAGGCTTCAGGCTGTTAGCAAATGGCATATTTAAATGCATCCTCATTCATTCAAAGCTAAGAACAACTGTCAGGATAAAAAAAAGAAGGCATCAACCCGCAGCGTCTCAGTTTAACGAGCAAAAGCACGGCCTTTTAGAAGATGCACGTTCACCCTTATGGAGGCGACTCAGCCACATGTAGTGTGCTAACGCTTGTTGGACCTCATGTCAGTTTTCATTTGCATGAAGGGCCCTTTGCGTCCGTGTTCCACAACTGCACCACTGCTGGCCTGCAGGCCTCTGGTGAGAACAAAGCTGGCATCAGTCTCTCTGTTCAGCTGTTGGAGCAGGAGAAACTGCTGCGCTCTGTTTTTTATAAAGAGGAGCATTTTCTTTTCCAAAAGGCGCTAAATTAGATAAGCATGGCCATGTCATGCGCATGCAGTAGGTCCGGGCGACTTTGAAATCCTTTAAGACTGTGATGTTTGCACAAGGGAAATTAATCTCTCATTGATTAAAGCCTCCAGTCCGATTCTGAATCATACGAGGAACCCAACTACAAATCCCACTGGATACAAATATTACAGCGTCTTTTTTTTTTTGCAGACCGCAGGTTGTCGCAGCCAATGCGCGCCATCGCATGATCAGCAGACATTGTAACCATTCGAGTATTGATTTGTGTCTTCACAGGGCAAAGCTGGCAGTCCGGGAGAGAGGGGCCTTCCTGGGAAGCCTGTGAGTAGATAGCTAACCCGTCGCCGCTTATCCACGACGTTTTCCATTGCGGAGCTTCAAGTTCTCGTCCTCCCCGAAAACGCTCATGATCGAAACATGCGGCGCGTGCGCGCCGGAGTGCATACTTGTGTGTGTGTGTGTGTGTGTGTGTGTGTGTGTGCGCGTGTCTGACGGCTGGGACGCCGGCGTTTTTCCTCGTTTGCACCATTCTCTCCCTCTTTGAGGAGTGACGAGTCATCCCTCTCCTTGTTTCTCAGGCCGGGGGCCGCGCGTTTTATCCGCTTGCGGTTTTTCGTTTTTATTGGTTTAGATGAGCCACTAATTTGTAGCAGCTTTTAAAAAAAGCTGGCCTCTGCGTCTGACCACCGCCGGCTGCGGGCTCTCGGCGCTCGGCGGTGGATCAGCTATGTGATGATGACACTTGTTCCCACACTCGTGTCTTGTTTCTGTTTCTTTCAACACGTAATGAGCTCATATCTGCAGATTTATTGGTTTTGGGATTGTTGGGTTGTTTTTTTTTTCAGCAGCAGAAAAAAACACTGTTGGAACACACCCAAGAGAATTACTGCCACATATGTTGACTTTGGCATTTTTGAAAGACCACTTAGTCTTTATTCCTGTTTTCGCCATAAAGGATGTATGGTCCGTTTTCATAGGAAAAGAATTGATCATGGAAATGGAATATGATGGAAAATGACACACAAGCAAAACTTTTCCAGACTGTTTCAAATGACGATGGCAAATTCGCACGCGGCCTGACGGCGGTCTGCATTCTGACACGCTTACACGCCGCGGGATATAAAAAAAAAAAAATACGTGAACGCGCTCTCTGGACCTGTCGTGACATGCTCTCCGAAGCGTCAGTACGATTCCAGCACAGTGTGTGTGTGTTTGTGTGTGAATGCGTGTGAGCTTCACTTCCCTCCGCTTCTCCAGGACCGACTCTGAATAAAGCGCATCAGCAGCCTCAGCCTCACTGCT
>CAAKHG010043419.1:15967-28249 GCA_901007715.1 Dactylopterus volitans
TGCCAGAAGAACGCATGTCGCATGTGGTTTTGCCCTCAGCGCTGTAAAAAAAAAAAAAAGGCGAGTGTTGGTTTTACACCCATCAGCCATAACATTACGACCACCGCGTGTCCACCATAGAGTATAATACAACAGCCCTGCAATCAATTCTCCCTTCAGGAGGCGATTTATGTTGAATTTTGATTGAATGTGTGTGAGAGAGGTGTTGTCATATTTGAACGATTGTTATTGGGACTGTGATTTGTGACGCTGTTGAGCTGTGCTGGGTCACACTGAGATACTAATATTTTGCCGCCCTAATGCATATGAGTGGCAAGGCCAGAATATTATAACAATCATTCAAATATGTCAACACCACTCTCAAACACATTCAATCAAAAACTCCTCCTGAAGGGGGAAATTGATCGCAAGGGCTGTTGTGTTATATTCTATGGTGAACATACGGTGGTCGTAATGATATGGCTGATGGGTGTAAATTACCATACCAAACCTAACTTTGCTTCTTAGGTTCCACCTGGAGCTGAACTCAGGTTTAGAGCAGACACACTTTAGCTGCTCAACAGATGAAGGCTGCACTTGTACCAATTATTATGTGTGAATCCCAGTCCTGTTTTTATGAATTCTGACAAACACCCCACCCCAACCACCAATCTCTGAACATGTACAAACACGTTCCAACGTGAACATGTGACACGCGTGGTCGTGGGCGGAGCCTAATCACATCCCCGCAGAGCCGGAGTAATGTAGTGAAGCCCCTCTTGACTCTGAGTCGGCCACAGATGCAATGAACTCTGGCACGCCGACCTTTCGATATTTCGCGGCTCTAGTTTACACGTCACGCGCCTCCGTAATGCGTGCGTGTATGTGACAGTCGCCCAATGAGCGCTGCTGCTGCTGCTGCTGATGATGATGATGATGATGATGATTGGGGGTCTCACGTGTCTTCCAGCTGAAGGAGGGGAACATGAAGACTGATCCGGAGGCCTCTCTGCCTGCTGGCCAGGAGGACTTCGCCATCCGGTGCCGAGACGTGTGCCGGTCCTACGGCAAACTGAAGGTCCTCAACAACCTCAACCTGACCGTCCCACACGGGCACATGTGAGTGATAAGGCGCCTCTTTGCCCGCGGCTTCGTCTCTATCGGGGGCCCGTAAGCGGGCCAACGTTCAGCCCGGTGGGTGGTGGAGATCCAAGATGGCCGAGCTTCACTCGGAGGGAGCGTGATAGGGTTTGAAGTGGCTCCTCCCTCCTTGCCATCAATTGCGGCGCCGACAGGTTAAAGTGGTGCGCTTGTCTTCGTTTGCATGCTCTCGACATGCAGGCATGCATTCCTGGGTGAGGTGCCCTCAGGGGGTCAGGGAGGTGGGAAAGGGTGGGGGGGGGGGGGGGCTGACCAGTCGACTCGCCTTCTCCTTTGTCACGCGTGTCGCCACCGATCAGGCACCAGAACGTCCGGTTCCTGGAAGACATTCAGGTTTATCTCGAGGTGGATGCGCTCAGATTTGGCGCCTCTGGGCTCAAACGCACACGTTAATCAACGGGAAGATTTGTTTTTTTGAGTGTTGGATGTCATCTCTTGACATGTCTGAATGATTTTTTTTTTTTTTATTGGGAATGCAGTTTGTGATGCCGCTGCACTGTGCTGGGTTACTCTGAGAGGTGTCCCTAATATTTTGGTCCTCCCACTCGTATGCATCAGGGTGACGAAAATATTAATTCGACAGCATCGCAAATTACAGTCTCAATAACAATCATTCAGATGTGTTGGTTTTAACGTTACGGCTGTTTTGGAGTAAGTCCAGTGTGGATATTAATGGAGAGGTGTCACTAATATTTTGGTGACAAAATATTCCCGTCCCAGTGTAACGCAGCAAAGTTCAACGGCATCACAAATTACAGACCCAACAAAAGTCGTTCAAATATTCCAACATATGACAAACGTCAATCAAAATTCAACATCAAACTCCTCCTGAAGGCAGAACTTATTGCAGGGCTGTTGCATTATATTCTATGATAAACATGCCGCGGTCATAATGTTATGGCGTATTGATGCGATATACAGGAAGAGGTCGAGCCCTGCAAATTTGGATTCCGATTGGCTGTTGGTTGTTTTCTGTTGTTCATCAAGTCATCTCAGCGATGTGGCTCCCCGCTGCTGTGCCGCCGCCGTCGTCATGGCTACGGCGCGGACTCCACCTGAGGTAGAGTCATTTTTGAAAGGAGATACTTACATCTTTGGTTAAAGTTCTTAGTGTGAAACGGCATGACCAAAATATTAGGGACACCGGTCGGAATCGCCCCAGGACAGTTCAACAGCATCACAAATTGCAGTGTTGCATTATATTTCTGTTACTCTTGGTTGGTGTGTGTGTGTTATCTTAAAAGTTCCTGGAAACCTCCTGCTTTCCTAGATTGTTCCGTCTTTGTTGCCTCCTGAGGTGACAAACAGACACGAGGAAGACCGCCGGAGGAACGGAAGCGGGGCGATGCCGGGCTCGCGTGAGCTCGGCAACACGCGGCGCGAGCGTGACATGTGATATATGACCGCGTCTATTAAGGACAGAGCGCCTCTCACCTGTCGAGCAGGTGGAGAGCGTGTGGCTGGTGTGGAACGTTACGCCCCGAACGCCTTCGGAGAAAACTGACAGCCAGATGAATGTGTTTTTTTTTGTTTGTTTTTTTCTTTTTTATGCCACATAAGGGGGGAAAAAAACAAAACAAAAAAAAACACACCGGCCTCAGCAAAATCGCTAAAGAATAACCTGAGTTAGCATTCAGCTGCATGGAAATGCGTCGGAAATGCAATGCGAGGTTTAGTTTCTTCACCGTGGCGACAAGATTGTGGCATCGTTAGCATGCTAGCTCTGGACATTTTGCCACGTGAGCTTCGCGGGAGTCAACTTTAATCCGGGTTCAGTCTGGACGGCGCCCTCTGTTGGAATTGAGTGAAGTAGCAGGAGAGGCTAATTGTAGCCATTTCACCTCAGATCCATCAATTAAATGCTCTTTCACTGATTTTTTTCGGGGTGGCCGGCGCTTTGTTTGTTTTATTTTGACCACTTTTTGGGACATTCTCGCCATAGTTTACAAATTTTTGTCGAAGGACCTCAATTGAGCAGATTTTACATTTGCGATTGTGAGCAAACAACTTGCAAATTCATGATATTAGAGATATTTTGGAGCTTTTTTTTTTTTTTTAAATCCCTCACTGCTCCCAGCCTTTATGCTAAGCTTAGCTATGCTAAGCTAAACTAAGCTAAGCTAATGCCATCACACACATCACAAGTAATATTCAAAGCAGAACGCCGTCTGTTACTGGAAAATCTTCGAAAATCATTCATGAGAAAGGAGGAAAACATTTTAAATGTCGTGGGAGCGCAACACAACTGTGGAAGTGTGGATTTTTAAAAAGCGTACAGCCATAAAACATTTTAAGAAGAAATTTATGGAAATGGTGTTCAGGCGATGCACTGTGGGAGTGAGGAGGCTGTGCAAAGGTCAGCGAGTCCTCGTTGTTTGTTCTCTGATTTGTGTGTGCGTGTGTGTGTGCGTGCGTGCGTGCGTGCGTCTACATGTACGTGTGGGTATGTGCCGTATATGTATTTGTGGATTACACGTGTATGTAGGTATGCGTGTGTTTAGGCGTATATGTACGGAGGCGTGTGTGTGTGTGCATTTTCGAGATTTTGCACATGATTAGTAGGGAAGCACGTTGGTATGTGAGTCTAATATGGGTGAAAAGGCAGAGGAGTAAATAAGTTTAAAACTTCTCGCTTTTTTTGGGGGGTGTTATTTATTTTCAGCATATTGTTTACATGTGTCCTTCATATCATTGATATTACTTATTTGTTTGTTCTTTTCTTTGGGTTTGTGCGCTTGTCCCTTTTAATGCTTTTTGCTAATGATTTTCTCTTTATTTTGTCTTTTTCTTTATAAACTAAACTAAGATGTCAAACTGTTCTGTAAGAGGAGCCGAGAGAAAGTCGCTGAAATTAAAAAAAAGGCGACACCGAAAAATGAAATCATCAATGAACAGTTCAGCTTTAAATTCTGATATATTCTTTATATATTTTCGGGGGGGGCAAATTAACTGAAAGAGAAATTTCCATAAACGTGACGCAGCGGCGAGCGCTGTAATCTTCTCTTGCTTTCTTTTCTCTTGACAGTTGCTTACACAGTCTAATTATACTCGCCGCCTGTTTTGTTATCTATTGTCATCTGTTTATCTCCAGATGCTTACACAGTCATGTTCCACTTCCTCTGCTGAAAGAAAAAAAAAAGCAGATGAGGATTGCCGAGATAAAGTCCAGAAGCTGTCGGATCTTGTAACAAGGTCCTCCAGTTTCCATTTGGTCCACTTACGTAACAATTCCGGAGGCTCTGACGGTGCATTCGGGTGCCGCAGGGAAAGTCTGACGTCCCCTAACATTGTTGTGTTTATGTCCCCCCCCTCCTCACTGATACCGTCTTTGATTCTGCGTTGCAGTTACGGCCTTTTGGGCCCCAGCGGATGTGGCAAGACCACGCTGCTGAAATGCATTGTGGGAACTCTGAAAATCTCCCGGGGTCACATCACCGTGCTGGGGAAGCCGCCGGCGTTTCCCGGTCACGACGTCCCGGGGAAGATGGTCGGATACATGCCTCAAGTAAGCGACACCGTTTTCTTTTATTATAACGCGTGATTAAGCACGGTGTGTTGTTGTAACAATTTTTAAAAAAAAATCACGTCATAACATGAGACTTATTGCTCAACTCCACGGGGTTCCCGCAACTTTAAGGTGATGCAGCTTGTTTGAGCTATTTTTGCAGTTTAGGTTCCCCTTCTTTGGAGCAATTTTACAGTCTGTGCTTAGAGCTTTTATTTTGAAGGGCAGAAAAAGGAAGTAGCTCTGTATTGGCGTGAACCGACTGGCGACGAGTCTCCCAATCAAAGTCTGTGGCTTGTGTACCGGAGCCTCGGTGGTTTGTCATTCGATAGTCTAACAAGTACACACGGCCACATTCGTATCCATGACTCCTTCAGCCGACCAATGAGAAATGAGGCGACCTGCAGAGGGGGCGGGGCTCCCCTCGTCCTCTGCTGCATAGCAACAGAATCGCACCGTGTCTCAAACAGCAAACGCCGGGCGTTTGTTTTTTTTTGTTTTTTATCACGTTACAACACGATGAGTTTATTGTTGGAACAATAAACGTCCATAAACTGAAACTCATAACGAGATGTGCTGATCAATTTCATTTTTTATGGCAGCCGCGTTTGCCCAAGGAGGCGTTCAAAGAGCATAATCACACATGGTCGATAGGCATGATGCTTTAGCATGAACTCTGAGGAGGTCGGTGACCTGTGAGTGTGTGCCATGACTGTCCGGAGGGACTGATAACACACATCCGCTCACCTGTGTGAGTATCACACGAGTCGCCGCGGGAGACCAACCGTGAAACTTGAAACCCCGCCGCCGCGCTGATCCGACGGCGCCATGAGCAAAACCCACTGACTTGCGACTCGGACCTGAGCGGAGTTTACCATAACGCTGCATATCCTATTGATTTTTTTCATAAAAGTATGTATGCGGGCCATTGTTGAAATCCCTAATCCGTCCAGATTAAATATTTTCTCAGGAAATCCAGACAGTAATCCTGTCAGTGACTTAAGTACTAAGAAAGTGCAAAGTTAAAGGTGTTACTATATAAGAAGGCAGTATTTGGTTCAGGAGCCACATAAAACAAATACTCGTCATTAGTTATTTCTGATTTACAACAACATTTTTAAAATTAATTTTAGTGTTTTTTTTTTTTTGTACAACGATGTGCAAAGTTTTGCTGCTCGTCATAAATGAAAACTCAGAGCTCAATATTGACAAAACTGCTGTTTGGGCTTCTTGTATATTGTTGGAAGAAATATAGACATTATGGCCTGACCGATATGGGTTTTTTGAAGATGATACCGATCACCAATTTGGCAGCCGACGCACAGAAAATTTGAGCTGAAATGAAAATAGTTATTCAAGAGTTTATAAATAATCTTGAATATATCCAGTAATGTAAAATTTACATTGTCAGTTAAGTGTAGAAATGAATAGTGAGAAATAAATAGCTGAATAAATATCACTGCTCATGTTCGGTATCTCTGCTGCTCACCCTTCAAATAAGAAATAAAATAGAATTAGCCTAAAATCTGAACTGGAACTGTCAAGTATCAGCCCCCTTTCAAATCACTGTTCTTTTCTGCGTTATATGGTATGTAAAAAAAAAAAAAAAGTTTTCATATGGGCAAATATCGATATGACTGTCATAAGCCCAACAATGGGCAACAGATAAATCGGTTGTAAATAAGTGGCTTATTTGTGTATTTGAATCTGTCCTCACTGATGCTGGTGCGTGCGTGTGTGTGCGTGTGTGTGCGTGCGTGTGTGTGTGTGTGTGTGTGTGTGTGTGTGTGTGTGTGTGTGTGCGCGCGCGTGCGCGCGCGCTGCACAGGAGCTGGCGCTGTACAACGAGTTCACCATCAGCGACACGCTGACCTTCTTCGGGCGCATCCACGGCCTGACGTCGCAGGCAACCCGGGCCCGCATGGACTTCCTCATCGACTTCCTGGATCTACCTCAGAAGCAAAGTCTGGTCCGAAATCTCAGGTGAGAGCGCGGGGTCGCGGCGAGCGGGTCGCGCCGGAACCCGAGCGAGAGCCGGATCCCGCCGCTGAATGCGCACCGCGTGCTGCTTGATCCAATCGGATCCAATCAGTTGGATGTGCAGGCGGTGGGAGTGGGTCCATAACAACGTTTGCTTTCCTTTGAATGGGGCAACGAGGTCCTTAAATTGAGAAAGGAAAAATTTTACGGCCATTATTCATCACTATAGCAACAAAAGGGTGACAGCCATGGCTACATTCAGTGTGTCGTGGTCAGGCGCGGTTATAAACTGGAACTTAACTGGTTTACGGTGGCCAACATCCAGCATTTGGGTGGTAATTCTGGTGTTCTCTAGTAATCTAGTAAACTCTAGTAATCTCTGAGGCAAAAGCCATAACCACCAAATGAGGGAAACGTGCAGAGGCGATGGGGTGGTGGCGCTTCCCCTCCACGGTTGTAAACGCCTGTAGAACATCTGATTTTTAGCATCAGCTCCTCAGCGTACAGCTTGGTTGCATGGTTTTCTTGTCGCCATGGAGACCATCATGGGAAGACACTCGCTACTCTGCAGCCATCTTGGCATAATGAGCCGGCGGAGACCCAAAACTTCACTTTCAGCGGTTGCAGGGACTTAAAAACGACACGTATAGAAATGTAGGTCAAATATAGTTTAAAAAAAAAACTTTGCCCCAAAATAATACTTTGCATTTTTGCCGTCAGGTGACACCCGTGCGACGCCGACGCTCCCGGGCAAACCTGTGCTTTTAACCCCCGACCTCTCCCGTCAAAATAGCCTAAAACGTCAATCCCAGGGTTCCTCCATCCAAACCGAAAGCTGCTCTTGGACTGTTTGGAATGCGCGCAATGTTCTCTTTTGAGAGGCAACATTTTTGCCTGCGTCAGAATCGCAGAATTACTGGCATTGAGTACATTTTTTTTTGGCAAACAAATGCCTGCAAGTGAGATTTATTAGCTGGGAAACACAACGGCGCCGCAGCATTTAGCCTGATGTGGGCGGAGTGGCAATTTGACAACGGTGCCACAGACAATTTATATTTAAAACTAGTTTTTCTAAAGTTATGTCCAGGTCTTTTTAAGAAATAAATAAATATATAAATCATCTTTGACTCAAAGAACTTCAAAGTAGATGAAGCATGAAATACATCATGATGCCTTTTTTCTCCCCGATAGTTCATTGGTGCTCCTCTCTGCCGCCATGTCGGGAAAAAAAATGCCGCAAACGCGCCAACACGACGCAACGATTGGCCGATTTCTCTCCCAGCTCAGCTGCGATGACGCGCAGGATTGACCTTTTTCTCGGGGGGAGGGCCGGGACATGGATGGGCCATTTAGTCGCTGTAATTATGGTCCATTCATTTGTCTTCATTTCTCTTCGTCTGAGCTTTAGCCGATAACGTGGCTGGCAGCCTGGCCTCCAATCGCCGTGCCTCCTCCGTGCCCGTAAACTGACCAATCGCACCTCCGCCAACTTCTCTCTGCTGCGATTTTTCTGGAAGCTCCTGTTCGCTCTGCCGAGTTGTTTTAGACGTTTATGTGGCGTTTTTTTAAAAAAACAAAACAAAAAACTGACATCAACAAAGGCCGATGCCAGTTAATGAGGCTTCCATGTTCCCCAGTTATCGGAAAGCGCCCCCCGGATCCACCACAAAGACCCCTCTGTTCCCCGCGGAGGCCCCCGCGAGAGCAGCTTCCCTCACGGTTCACGTAACATCCGTGTCGCTATCTATGGACGCCGAGTGCCGTTTAGCGCCCAACCTTTTCGCGTCCGCCGCGGCTTTTTGTGTTTTTTTTGCTGTGCCGCCTCCCTCAGCAGCGCGATGTGACAGCGCCGGAAGCGTCGGCCCCTCCAAACACGGGAAACATCCCTGGTATGAACAAACAGGCCGCGCGTCACCGGCAGCCATCAGTGTCCGCTTCGCAGCATCTTCGCTATTTCATGGTCAATCTGCTAATTGGTTTTGGATTGTAGGAATGAGGTAATTCTTTTAATGACACCCTTTTAACTCCGCCCCCCACCCTGCCAAAATGTTTCAGGTCTCGTGTTTTCCTGCGTGTGGTCGGGCAGGTTGGTCCTGCAGGGTTTGTCGGCGTTCGCGTCCGACTGCCTCGCGCAAGGAGCCGCCGCAAACCGGTGGCGAGGCGGGTTCACAGTTAGCAAAGCGGGCGGAAAAACAGGAGATTCACCTTTTGTTCCCCCTTTGTTTTCTCTGTGTGTGTGTGTGTGTGCGTGCGTGTGTGTGTGTGTTTCAGCGGCGGTCAGAGGCGCAGGGTGTCTCTCGGCGCGGCTCTACTTCAGAACCCGGAGCTGCTCATCCTGGACGAGCCAACGGTCGGAGTGGACCCTGTTCTCAGGGCAAAGTATGCACACACACAAGCACACACACACACACACTCGTCCCACAATGTACCAACAAAATGCCGCTTCACACATCTCTCCTAGTGTTTACTCATCCAAATGCCTTGTGGGTATCCTGACGTGACAAAGCAGCCATAACATTATGACCACCGCATGTCCACCATAGAGTATAATACAACAGCCCTGCAATCAATTCTCCCTTCAGGAGGAGTTTTATGTTGGATTTTTGATTGAATATGTGAGAGAGGTGTTGACATGTTTGAATGATTGTTATTGGGACTGTAATTTGTGACGCTGTTGAACTGCGCTGGGTTACACTAATATTTTGGTCATCCAATTCATACGCATTAGGCTGACCAACCTCTCAGGCTGTCCCATCATATTCTACGGTAAACACGCAGTGGTCATAATGTTGTGGCCGATCGGGTGCATGTTCCCCTCATGGTAAGACATTTACAAGGCTTTTTAAGTATTTTCAATACTTGACGTCAGTTAATAAAATCAGCGCATCGACTGAGAGCAGTAAAGTGCAAAAGCACTCAACAGGCTGACCTGCGTAGCTGGAAATGACCAGAGTTAAAGAGTTAAAGAAGAAAAGATACATAAAAAAAATGTAATTTCATGTTATGCATATTGCATATACTTTCTACATACTGCGTATCTCCATTTATTTAGATTATATACAATGTTGTTATTATTATTATTATTATTATTATTATTATTATTATTATTATTATTATTATTATGGCCATTATGTGAAAAAGTCAGTGAAAGTACAAGAAAAAAACAAGAAAAAAGAAAAAGCACACAATACATCTAAAATATAATACAAAATACATACGCAAACACTAACTATATAATTAAGAAAAAATACAACATCACAACAATATGATCTATTTATATATCTCGATGATTCCTATTTGTGACTATTTAATCATTTTAACTACTCCTCTTACTTATCTTTATACTTTATTCTCTTGCATGGAGCGCCTCAATTCATTTCTCCCCTGGCAACAAAATATTCTGATTCTGAAATAAGAAAAAATTACCAGAATTCCTGGCGAATGTTCATCGGTCGCGGACCGAACAAGACGACGTCATCGCCGCACGTGCCGGGAGATCCCGGCCGGCGTTCCCCCGCCAATTCCTGACGTAACATTGCAGCCTGCTGTAACCGGAGTAAACCGTCAGTCCGGCCTGCCGATTGGCCCACGCAGCGCGTTGCAGAAATCTCATTGTGTAACGGGGGGGGGTCAGACGTCCGTTTGGCTGCTGGCGCGGCGCGGCGGGGCGGGCAGCCGGCGGGGCGGGCAGCCGGCGGGGCGGCCGGCCAGCCAGCGCGGGGGCAGTTACATAATTTGTTTGCTTTCTCCCTGCTCGCCTTCCCCCAGGATCTGGCAGCATCTGGTGGAGATCGTGAAGACGGGCAAGGTCTCGGTCATCATCACCACGCACTACATCGAGGAGGCCCGGCAGGCCAACGTGGTGAGGCCACACACACACACACACACACACACACACACACACACACACAGTCACGTCACAACACACACACACGCGTTCCCTCTGCCATAAATCTGTTGTTTCTGTCACGGGGGGAACGGGATCCTGCAACATCAGTGACATGGTTCCACAGCTGCTGCCGCGCAATGCTCCGGTGGCGCGTGTTCATCCACCGCTGAAAGTAGTGCCTTTGCAGATGCTCCACCTGCGCTGGTTCGGGTGATGTGACCTGGAAACCGCCTTTGCTTTTCTGCCAACTAGCACTGCAGTGACCTGGTTCATTAGCATTAGCTTTAGCCACACACACACACACATGCACACACACACAGGACAGCAAGGTCAGATGGCGAATCGCGGTTGTTTAAATGCGGTCATTGGATTTACTTCGGGAGGAGCGCTGTCTCCCAGAATAGAATAGAATAGAATTCAGCTTTATTGTCGTTGCTCATGTCACAAGTACAAAGCAACAAAATACTACTAGCAGAAATATAAATATATTACAATGTACAACTATATGTGTATACAGGCGATTGCTGTACTGAATGTACAAGCTATAAACAGGGGTTATAAACATCAAATGTACTGGCTATGAGGTTAGGGGGTTATAAATATGAAGAACTATAATTGTGTACAGTATGATTATTTATACAGTATTTGCAGTAGTGCAGTTGAGAACAAGTGAGAGGATAAATTACACGGTGGTGCATTATGGGCTGTATTTTACAGCAGTGCAATGAGAGTTGACAGGTTCTAAAGCTCCGTATGACAGCTCCTGAGGTATTCCTTGGAATTTTCATGAGAACCGGACCTCAAACAGACAGCAACCCTCCGGTGAATATTGTAAAAATTGGCGCTGTAGTTCTGGATTGGATTTGCCAATCTTTCGTGAACGCGTACACATGAAACGAGAGGCCGGAGCCTGACGTCGCCATGAACTTGTAAATCGCTTGTAGATCTTGTAAAGTTTCAAAATGAAGCTTTATTTTATTCATTTTGTGAGTTTTCTTCCGCCTGCGCCAGGTTCTAGGTCCTTCAAGGTTTTTGAATCCTTCAGACAAAATGAGCCGCCGGTGGTTAGCCTAGCATAGCCGGTTAGCTGCTAGTTGCTAACTGGGTTGATCGCAAGGCCACGCTCAGCAGTTGCGGCGGACCAAGCTCGAGCCGAGCCACGCGCGCGTTATAGTGTTTGATTAGTGCGCCGTCGCCGGCCAATCAGAGGAGAGTGTTCACCCAGACCGTGGTACAGACGGTCTTAATGGGGGCGCGGATGGGGGGGCCCCCATTTTAGGACACGTTTCAGGTTTTGATTTTGCCACTTACACCATTGCTGTTGTTTTCTCAAAAATTAAAAAGCTGTGAGGCTTACAGTTAGTTGTCATGACAACCACTCCCTTCTTCCTCTTTTACCTCCATTATTCCTTTCCGTGTTCCCCAAACGGATTGAAAGAAGCTAGGATTGGCGTTCGGTGTCTCCTCCTTCCGTCGTCAGTTTATCAAGTTCATAACTCGGCCCGGTTGATCGTGAGAGACGGATCGGCGCTGGCTGAACCTGAGCCGAGCCGTGCATGTGCGGGCTAATCACGCCATCCAATCGGACAAGAGTATTCACCGCGAGCCAGGGGTGCAAGCTTGGACGATGCGAGTCAACGACACGCGGCACTGTGGCAAGTTTTACGTGACCTCCAGAGTCAGGCTCACGCTTCCGAAAGAGGAACAGGAAGTGAGGCCGATATATTAATAAAGACTGGTGATGGTTTTTTTTTTTTTTTTTTTTTCA